>APFE031189657.1:0-14680 GCA_000404065.3 Pinus taeda
ATAATATTTTTTAATAAATTTAACTTTAAATAAAATAATCTAATAGTTGAATTTAAATTTAACTTCTATATCACTCATACTTATATAATACTCATACTTTTAGGGAATTTATTCTCATTACTTTTTTAAATAATTCACTTCATTTTATTTTATTTTTAATTTATAAAAAATTCACGTAATTTATATCATATAAAAAAATTAATTATTATAATTAAAAATATTTATTATTTAAAATAACATACATTTTTCCTTCTCCCCGATGGGGTGATAATGGTGAGGGTGAGTTGGTAGCACATTGGATGGTGGAGCTAGAGGGGTCTCCACTTGCCACACGAAGGTATTGAAGGGTTGTCGGGAGCCATACCCCGCTCCCCACGAGCACTACTTAAAGCAATTTAGAGCTAGGAGGGTGGCCATTAGCAAGCGTTGGGTGATGATGAGAGAGTGCGGGGAGAGGAAGCGCTGTGGGGTTGTTTGCATTCTGGCTCAGGCTGTGGCTTAGGGCAGAAGTGCAGGGTGGGAACATCAAATGTGGCTGGGAGGAGAATTGGTACCTACAGAAAGATTGGTCATGGGATCTAGGGGAAGAATTATATGTCTAGCGTGAAGTTTGTATTACTTTGGGGCTGGAGAGTGGATGGGGAGAAACCACTAAGCTCTTCTCAGTTTAGCTCTATCTCTAGTTCGCAGAAGCTCCAATGGAGTGTCAATTTGTTGGGAAGAATGGCTTCTGGTGCCTTCTCTGGAGCGGCTCATTCACAACGTACCCCGAGATCAACGACGTGCCTCCCTACTCCCTTGCAGGTTGCGGATACGGTGTTGGTCATTGGCACGTAGGGCTCTTCGAACCTAGAATTGTAAGTGGAATTTCATTTGGTCTATTCAATTTAGAATTGTGAGGTGAGTTTAACAAGGTAGACAACACACTCCCCGTGGCAGTGCTACTTGTGGTGGTGGTGTTGGTTGTATGCCTCAACAACGAGGATGTGCTCGAAGAGAGGGTGCCAACCCATAGATGGACGAGCCCCAACACCATGGAGAGCTCAGTTCAGACTCTGAGTTGGCAGAGAATCGTCACTCTAATGCGGACATTGTCATGTCCCCAAGCCGCTCCCCGAGCCACGTTGAAGCTTCGGCGACCTTGGAGTCGCTCAGCTAAATAACATCCAACTCAGCATGGAAACACCGATGGAACAAAGATAGTATGACAGGAATGAATTGGTGGCTTATATCAATGACCTCTAGCATATGCAGACTGAGATCTTAGACTCCATAGAAGGTCTTCAGTGGTAGTTTAGGCGCACAAACGACCATTTCCATGCCCTAGAGACTCGGGTGGAACACATAGACTGTCACACACACAAGCGAGCCACATTCTTTGTTGCTCCTCCTGCGTTCCCCCCCAACCCCCCTCCTTAATGTGTATTACTGCGAAATTTATTTTTTCTCCTTTTGTGCCGACAATAACCAATGACACTGACTGCCTTGGCTTCTTCTCAGGCTTCTTACTATTCAAAGCAAGGCCCATGCTAGCTCTTAAGCCTGTGACACTGTATCTTGTTACAATGGCGATGTATTTGGGTGGTTTTTTGGTGATGTATTTTACTAACTTTTCTTCTATGATAATTAAAGCTTGTTTTTTGACTAACATAAAAAACATACATTTTTCTTTCATATGTATCTTGTTGTGTTACTTTAAAAGGTTTAGACTAGCAAGTACACCACATCATGTTGCAAAGGAAACGTCATAAGGAAGAGCATAAATGAAGAAAAATGTGACATGTTACCTAATCTAAATGTAAATATAGCCAAGTTTGAGTGAAAGAGAAATCGTTGTTGTTGTTGGGTAAGTGTCTCAAAAGTGTGGGAATACAATATTTAAAGTCCACAACAACAACTATACATTGCAACATTTGAACTTTAATTTGAAAGAAAATTACTATTGAAAATCTAGATGGGAAACTTCCATCAAGTTAAAAGACGTGCTAGATAAAAATGTGACAAACCCCAAAATTATTAATCAAATGTGTTAACATTAATGACCCTATAATCACTTCACAAACAAACCCCTAAATTGTTAATCAAATGTGTTAATGTTGATGACCCCACAATCACATCACATGGGGAGAATCAAAACAAAAATAAAAGGTCACATGATAATGACAAGTAAGATGTCATTACCCATAGCACAGAAGAAACACATCAAAGGTAGAGATGGATTCTTAGAAAATGGGACATTTTCCAAACCACAAATGCTTGTGATTAATATATTCTATCCTAAATTTATTACTAGAGGTTGTGAATAATCTCACATATGAACATTAATTTAATATATTCTATCTTGAATCACATCTGAACATTTGAAAGAGAATTAATTTTGAAAGTGTCTCAAAAGTGTGGGAATACAATATTTAAAGTCCACAACAACACCCAAACATTGTAACATTTGAACATTAATTTGAAAGAAAATTACTCTTGAAAAATTGGATGGGAAGCTTCCATCAAGCTAAAAGATGTGCTAGATAAAAATATGACTAGGATATTTTTAAGGTATTTTCAATATTAACTCTACTAAGAAAATATATTGGTCATAGATGAAATTTTAATGTTAAATTATGTTGATAGATACAATTTTTTTGTTGTTCCCAATGTATAAAAATGGAGACAAATGTAACATTTTATGGTAAATCATAAACAATGAGAATGGTTATAAGGTTGCTAAATTAGAAATAAATTTTCAAAGTTAGAAAGAATGAGTAACAAGTTATGACAAAATCATAAACAATAAGAATGGTTAAAATGGTGTTGAATTAAAAGTAAATTTTCATAATTGGAAAGAATGAGTGACAAGTTATATTGATAATGAGAAATAAATTTTTCATAATTTTAGATTCATTAACTATACCAGTGATACTTATAATCGTTTATTAAAGTATATATGTTATGAAGAAATACTCGCACTTAATCACTTGCATTGGAACACTTGTCTTTGAAAATAAGCTCTTTCATATTATTTCTGTTGAAACACTTGACTGAGATGTTGAATTTAATTAAATTTCCATTTAAAAAAAAAACTGAAAATAACAATAAACCCCACTATCAGCGCCGCATTGTTCTTAGGTTCAGGGGATGAATTCAATCATTGTGATGATGATAGATAACACTTTTATTTTTTCTCAAGATAATTATGATGGAATGATTCTGATAACAAATTCTGGAGTTGACAATAAGCTACATTTAATTTATCTGTAAACGGTCTACAAAGACATGTGGTTGGTTTGAATAGATGTACATGTGAAAATTCAGTCTGCTTGTTCTATATTTACTATGTGTAGTGTTTACGGTTGACCTCTATTAAATGCGTTAAAAGTCAGTCACAGGAAATAATACATTGTATAAAATGAAATTCTCATTCCAAACACTTGATTCACGACTGGTGTGTACAAGAAGAATAAGAAGAACAAGGTAGCAAATGGGAAATTACTCAGCACAAACTTTAAAATTGATAACAAATTGTTGTTAAATATCGTCGTCTGGTTCTTCTTCCTCCTATGGATAATCTTCATCATCATGGTGTCAGCGTCCAACCAGTCGTCAATGGACATGCCATTGTTTTTGTTTCATGTAGTCGTAGCCAACCTTCTCCAAAGCCATGTTTATAAATTGAAGTATCCTTGTTAGTCATACTTTGTATCATGAAGGGAGATTTATTTATGCCAAATGAATGGTTGTAGATGTCCATGAATGTGTTTCAAATTTTATGATTATATTCTTATTTAATTTTATATTCTAAACTACCTTTTCTTTAGTTTATGTTGTTGTTTGTTTCTTGTTATATAATGAGGTGACTATTATATTTACAAATCATTTTATTACAAATCTGCTTTCTTTTTTTATATCAATTTGTCTTTCTTGTATCGTTTTCTCATCGTGATATCTTTTCCATATATCAAGGTTTAATACAAAATTTAAGAACTTCTATATTATGACCATGTTTAATTATAATGTATATTTTACACTTGCTACAATTATTGTAGCCACTCTACTAATTCAGCTTAACATAATTATATAAATTATAAAATATAATTTCTATCCTTATATTCATTATCAATGGATAATGTGTGACATTTGACTTGCAATGAACTTGGATTCACAACCCTGACATAGATATTTGTTTTCCTAGATCTACTTAACCATTATCAACGGTTTCCTAGATCTACTTAACCATCATCAATAGAGGCTTAGAGGTGATGTCTACCTTCTTAGTATCCTTGAATTATTGTTGGACTCCATTTGGTTTTGTTTCTTACTTTCAAAATATCTTTTATTATTTAATCTTATTTTTCTTTGCATCATCTAAGATGCTTTATTTTTTGAAATTATACTTATTGTGTTATGCTCAAAATGTATAGGTACAAAGTTTAGATGGCACCTCTATTTTTGTATAGTCAACACTCTAATGATGTTATAGTGTATGCACTAGAAATAATATTCCTATCATCTTTAAGCAATAAAAATGTTAAATTATATGTACAAAAAGTATGGATCATCTTTATCTTTATGCAACACTACGAGGAATATTACTATTATCATTAACCAACAAAAAAGTTTAGCTATAGGTACAAAAGTTAGGGGGCATATCTATCTTAATGTAATCAACATTGAAATGATGCAAAAAGTGTATGTGATGGGAGGAATATTCTTAGCATCATTAAGCAACAATTTTCTTTTTAGCTTTAGTTTATAGAGAAGCCTCATTAAATGCTATTTTGATAATTGATTCCAAAGAATAGAATGGAATAAATTGCACATGCATGCCCTATGTCTTTTTTCTAACTTGCTTAACATGCATGTGAAGCTCTTTTCCATTCCTTCTTATTTTCATGTTATGATTTTAGGATTTCATTCAATGTAAAGCTTCTTTGTCCTTTTTATCCATTTTTCTTTAATATTATCCATTCACTATACAAATATAATACATTATTTCCAATACTAGTACAATAAAAACAATTATAAAATGAGTTGTGGTCAAACTTGTTTGCAACACTTGAATTCACCAATAAGTATGGAAAAGTTGCATAAAGTGGCTGGGAAAGCTAGAGAAAGCCATTGGTAAAATAAAATAAAATATTAAATTCATTCTCCTCACCTATTACACCGATCAATGTAAGGAAAAAAATCCCTCCACTTACATCTACATACTATTTTGATGTTTCAGTATAAAGAAGCACAAAATGTCAAGATTAGTGATTATAATATATCTGGAAAATCTAATGTGCATGTGAATATGTGGGCATTGCTTAAGATTTAACAATGGAAGGATATTTCTTAAATAAAATGATGCTTAAGAAATTCTCTTCTATATCTGAATCTTGACTATCATTTCTTCATTTTTTTTTCCAGTCATTTCTGAGCAAAAACCATTCTTTTTGAATCATACGTTACACTCACCTGTTGTTTTGCAAAGGACCGATTTTTTTCCATAGTTGCCTCACCGCCTCCACACCAGAACACTTTATATGCATCGCTTAGGTACTTGGAATACGCTAATGCCAAAAACGATATTGACCTCACACACTGCATATTACTTGCATTAGTTTTGTATATGAGCCCATATGTAAGACATGATGCCTCCAATTAGTTCATTCACCTTCAGCGACAGCAAAATGTGCAACCAACAAATAAAAACCCAAAAGAAAAAATCTAGCTTCTATGGAAGGAACCTAGTGTGTATTGAGCATGTGGTGGATAAGGTGTTTCAGGAAAGAGGGAGCAAATGAAATTGTCAGCATCCCCCTTCTATCATTCTAACAGTACATTCCCAGTCAAATAGTCCTGAAGAAACATATATATGAGTGAGAATACTTAGCTTTACAATTTAATTACAATTAATATATTAACCCACTGTGGAGTGAATACCATGGATAGGAGGAGATTAATGCCGGCATGATTATTGTCCCATCCAAATTCATTGATGTCTTCATCAGCTCTGAGTGTTTTTCTATTACCTTGAATGTACTGCATATAGGAATCGTTAGTTGATGCTTTGTGCAACCATGCAGCAACCCATAGGAATTCATCCTGATATCCAATAAAAAACTAAAATCAACTACAACCCAACAGAGACAAATCCATTTACCGCAACCCAAGAGGTTTTTTTTTTTCCTGTAGTTGAATCCATGGAAGTCGGTACAATCGAGGCCAAGTCACACTTCTCTAGTCAGTGCCATCAAAGATGCACCATCACCGACTCTCTCCATTAGAAGGCGTCATCTCAAGAGCATAAGCAAAGTTAACCCCCTCAAGTCTAAAACAACATTCAGTTTATACAATAGGAGTGGCCCAAACACCTCATTGACTAGATATGAGTTGAATGCAGAAAATTCCTTTAAGAAAAGAATACACCGACAAAAACCTTGTTTTAGTATGTAGAACCCCAAAGCCTAGAAACCCCCTTTGGTCCACAACAGAAGTCAATGCCACAAACCAACCAAAATCCAGAAAAACGGTATTACATTTAAATTTTATGTCATGATCAAGGCCAATGGGATTGAAAAATTCCATAACAAGGTTCTGAAGTTGTTTGAAATAATAGAAGTTCAGGGGGTTATGCCTGACAGATGCAGATATGCCTCTGTCTTTAAGACACTTTCAAGCTCAGGACTTCTAGATGAAACAAAAAACTTTATTACTAAAATGCAGGACAGAGGATTTATGCCTAATTGTTTATCATTTTGTTTTGCTATTGCCACTTGTGGAAGATTGGATTGAGCTACAGGCAGAGAGGATTTTGAAAATATGGTTAAGGCGGGTCTGGAGCCAGATGTTTTTGTTTATGGTGCCTTGATAAATGCATTTGTAGAAGCTGGATGTGTGGAAGAAGTTGTACGCAAATGGATTTAAAAGTGAGGAATTCAAAGCTCTGCATTATGTTGCATGGAAAGGGAATCTGGAGGCTGGATGTGTGGAAGAAGTTGTACACAAATGGATTTAAAAGTGAGGAATTCAAAGCTCTGCATTATGTTGCATGGAAAGGGAATCTGGAGGCTATAGGGAAACTTCTGAAAAGAGAGTATGTAAATTTCCTTCAGAGACCAAAATCTGCTACCGTTACGACCCCTTTGCTAAATTCCCTAACAACTTGGAATCTTTGGTGAAGTGATTGGCCATTGGAAGTCCACCAGTTCAAGAAAAGGCAATTGAGTTTCTTTCGAGACTGTGCAAAGACCGCTCTGTAGTTCTTGGAGATTTGGTGGTGGAAATGGCAAGATGTATTGATGCATTGTTAAATGGAGTCATTCTAACTTAGGCATGAAAGCTCAAGGAGCTACTCTTATTATTTGTGTTGCGAAGGAACATAATCAAATAGCCTTGGATACTCTTAATTAATATGGGTTCTTCGCGCAGCTTATTCGATCTTTTTTTTCGGATGGTGAAGCAATTTATGGAAAATGTTCAAGGTCACACAAGCTAGGGAGGGCATGTTCAAGAAAGAGGAACACTCTCTTGTTCGGATGGTGAAGCAAGTTATGGAAAATGTTCAAGGTCGCACAAGCCAGGGAGGGCATGTTCAAGAAAGAGGAACATTCCTAGTGCATGATTATGTATCAGTGTTGGGAGGAATAGGTGCACCGTGGTTGCTATCAATAATTACTTCCTTCCAACTTGCTCGTTGGCTTTAGGTCCCCAAAATGAAGGATTTGTTTTTCTTTAAATTATGATTTTTATTCTATCAATCCATAAAACCAGGCACTAAGATGATATATTCAAGTCAAGTGGTCTGTAAAAATTATCGACTTAACCCCATGCACAACTGCTTCAACGCCTATAAAAGTGCAAGGGCAATCCGTAGCTGATTCTTACGGTCAACTGGTTTGCTTCTATTGAGAACATTTGTTTATACGGAAATCTTTGGCATGTATTAAGACTCACTTTGTACTTACACATTTTATACTTGCCGGTTTGATAAGGTGAAACCAGTAAAGATAGTGTGGCAGAGGCGCTCCAAATCTGGAAGGACATTCCAGTTCTTGAAGATGAATCGGTTTCTTCAGCACCAAAGGAGCGAGTCTGGTGCGTCAAAGAGAATTTCAGCTGGGCAGGATGGTCGTGAGTGAAATTCTGTAACAGGCGAAGGATCTCATCGAAGATCTAATGGGGTAATGGTAATCTTCACAATATTGGTTCACCAGATGAATATAGAGGCAAGTATTTAGGGTTGGATGGACCTTCAACATCAAAAGAAGTCCCAGATAGTGACCATGGACGTTCCTCCTTTACACGAGCTGCGAGTACATCCAGGAGGGCAGTTGCTTCAAGCAGGACGACTACAACTGCTGATAATAGTGAGCACCCCTGTTCCCTAACAAGTAGATTTGTTCCCAGGAGTCTTCGCTCTTCAAGTGCATAGCACAGTTTAACACCAGCTACAAGTGAGCCGAGAAGGATACTTAGTATTTGAAATGCATCAATGAAGGGCACGCCTGTATTGGGGTGTGTGAGGTCTGCTGAGGCCAAGAGAGAGCCGTTGCTGGCTCGGACTTTATTTTTTCTTTCCGTACATTGAAAATTGGCCTCAGTCGGGGTGCTGTTGGTGCCAGCGGAGGTGAGCGTGGAGTTGTCTAAGGAGGTGTGGCTGTTGGGCAAAGGCTAACCAGCCTACCATAAAGCATTAAATACCTTAATACATACATGCTTTATAACAAAATAACACGAATCTTTGGCCTTGGCTGCTGTGGTTAGCGTGGAGCGGTCAACGTTTGACCATGCGTTGATCATAATACACGCTTGGAGCTCACTTTGAAAGCTCGTAAAATGATTCCGTCAATCCCTCAACACCTTATGCAGAAGTGGGGACGCTCAACTGCTGCATCAGGTAAATTGGTGCTGTTATGAGAGTTGCCTCTATGGCGAATGCATACGAGATTTGCTTCAAGGCATACCATTTCTCCTGGTTGGCGTCGATAAGGTGGTTAGTCTCCAGCTCCGTCTAGGGGCCAGTCGGTTTCCTGTGGATTATCATGTGGGACGACGATTCCCCCTCCTCCTCCATCGTCTTGATGGCCTCCTCCTGAGGAGAGGACGCGGCGGCCATGGGCATTGTTCGAAACCCTGAGATGAAATATGCAATGGTCATAACAATCGATTAATGAGAAGCTTTAGGAAACTCTAGTAAACCCACCAGTGAAAATGAAATACGTGCCCAAAAATTTGTCTGTGTCACCTCAGACCTCATGGCAAGGGACTCTCTTGCAGAGTGTTTCTTGGGCAACACAAGTTCGAATGAGGTGAGACGGATGGTGCTAACTGAATGATGCAGACAGAAGCTCGCCATTCACCATCCTGCAAGGGACTTATCGTGTGCTCGAAATCAGGCATTAATGGCACAACCATCTCAAAGTCATGGAGGCACAACCCTCTTAAAATCTCTGTTACTAGAAATGAGAAACGGGAAACGAAACGAGAAACGAGAACTAATGGCACAACCATCTCAAAGTCATGGAGGCACAACCCTCTTAAAATCTCTGTTACCAGAAATGAGAAACGGGAAACGAGAACGAGACGAGAAACACAATTTTGAGGTTTCGCATTCAAGAAACGAGGAGAGAGAAAAAACATTAAATTTTTTTAAAAATTCATTTACTAAAATACCAAGTATTCCAAACCCATCCTTCTTCCTAGCAATTATATTATGTTAACAAAAATTCAACAATAAACTATTGGCTTTTAGCATGCAACAAAACAAAACACCAACAACAAATTAATAATTTAATGAAAGCAACTAAATACCTAGAAATGCCATCTTCCCTTTTAAGTATATGTTGAGTGGGGATTGCTCTCTGTTGGGAACCATAGATTTGTGTATATAGGTGGACAGATGGGGAAAGATCTGTGATCAGCTTGTACAGAGGATTGCTGGTTATAATAAGAAGTAAAAATCTTGGTTATAGAATGACCATCTGATTCATTCCAGAAAATTGTTGGGGGTTAACTTCTTCTGTCTTCTTCCATTCAGAGACATACCTATAGGATTGTTGGTTATAATAAGAAGTAAAAATCCTGGTTATAGAATGACCATCTGATTCATTCCAGAAAATTGTTGGGGGTTAACTTCTTCTGTCTTCTTCCATTCAGAGACATACCTATTGGACCGTCAACGATTTTATTCAATAATTATCTAACATAATTAATAGCGCCCAACTAAGATTTTGTGATTAGATAGACATTACAGATTTGCAGGTTTCACAGTTTCAATTCATGATCTATACAGAGCGAAACTAAAGATATTAAACTTTTGACATTAAAAACAAAAACCAAATCATTACTTCAATCATTGAAAAATTATTCATCCTAAATTGTTCCTCTAAGCTGCACAACTGGAAAATGAAACTAGTTGTCTTTCTGCATGCCGTGCATTTTGCGCAATGCTTTTTTGGGACGAGAGTTAACCGGAGTTTCTAAGATGTAATCGAGGACAAACCGGTGATGCCTAAACCTGGTGGCATAACACTGTTGTAAGAAAAATTGATCCATTTCAGAACGACGTTGGGAACGACGTTTTCCGTACAGTCTCGTTTCTAATGCGTTTTTTCTGCAGAAACGGTGGTCGTCGTCCCGTTTTTGGTAACATAGCTTAAAATCAGGCATTAATGGCACAACCATCTGAAAGTCATGGAGGCACAACCGTCTTAAGGCCGGAAAACATCATGAACGCACTCGCCGGATCCTTCCAAGCTTAATATTCTCAATTGCCTAGAACATTCTTCACGGATCATCGTCGGATCCTTCCAAGCACGATATTCTCAACTGCGTAGAACGTTTTTCATCAATGATTTAATGGTTGAAGATCATTTCATCATTTAACAGTCGAATTAACCGGCCATGTCGAAACAAGTGGCGTGGAGGGGAGTTCGGTAAAGCCGTAGTCTAACTAGTTCTCTTGATTGTCGCAATACGCAATTATTTCCTCGATGGTAATAACATCACTAATTCTCTTAACTATTGCCTTACACAATACCTATTTCCATGACAAGTTCCTTCTTGGAACAATTCCCCACACATAAAATTCACGTTGACATTATGTTAGCCTATAATATTCCCAATTGTGCCAATCATTCCTAGTTGATCAATTGCAATTGAAGAAATCATGTCTAGAGCAACTCTTAGGCATACATAATTCTCCCTGTGATTAGACCACGAGACTTGTGAGGACCAAACCTCCCACCTAACCATTGGACCACATCCTCAAGACTAAATCAGCACCAAATTTTGTAAAGAAATAAGTCACCTTCATTGATTTCACACCACTTCCTCTTATTGCTCACTATACCGTAAGCCTACCAAGCTTTTATGGCAATGTCATAAAAGGAGCAGGCTCCAAAAGAAACTTTGTAGCAACATAGGTGCATTAATCGTTGTTGCTACGAGCTCACCTTTTGAGGCTCCAACAATAAGCTCAGTGATTTCTATAGCTATGCCTTACGTTTTTTTTTTTCCCTTTTTTGCCCTTTTATTAAGCACTACACTACAATTATGCGGGGATGTGAACTTCATGTTTTCTTGTTGACTTTTTGACTTGTGCCAAAGCAGTAGCTACTAGAAAATTGTTTCTTTTGACAAACATAATAGATCCATTTTCTAGGGAACCATATGAGTTATGTGCAATTGCAAATTTAAAAATTTTAATGTAGAAAGGATTTTATACTAAACAATGTAAAAGTACAAATTTATATACAAAAATTTATATTTCAAGTTATTTTGGACACAATTTTTTTAAATGAATATCTTAACCACATACTAATCTAGGAAATCTCTAGTTGGAGAGAATATGTCAAATCCAACTAGTGCCAACAACAAATACACTATAGAGAATCATCTCTACCTAATAAGAACCAATAATCTCAATAATAAAATTTAATCACACATAAAACAAATAAGAATTATAAATTCCAACATTGACTATTTAAATTAAATTAATTTATACAAATTAAGATATATCATCAAAATAAAAGTATGAGACTTTATGTAAAAATATCAACATTATGGAGTGGTTAAAGAATATATACTTGAGCTTTATGTGCAGAATGTAATTTTCAATCATATTTTATGAATGAAATTATAATTTTTTTCTATCGAACAAAAAATCACAAAATAAAAATAATTTACCTTTACATAATTAATCCTAACAACTTTGAAAATTTTTGTGAAAGGAGATCACCTTAATATTTACTTTGAGTGTGGGTATTTATTTTTAAATATGACATTTCCCTAAATCCATATACACTAAAATATAATTTAATTTCAAATAAAAAGATATTTATAACAGATTTTTAAATTTATATATTAACAATTAATAAATGAAAATAATAATAGTTTATAATAAAGTAAAAAAAATTAATACAAAAACAAATTAAATTATATTTTATACATTGTTATTGAAAAGTATAATGGTATGGGATTAGAAATACTAACAACAAACTAGAGATCCAAAATTCAAATTCTGTTCTTAAAATATATATTATAATATAAATATATATATAATAAAAATCAATCCAAAAAAAATTTATATTTAATTGATAAAATAATTCATTGGAAATAAATAAATTGATTTATCAAAAATTTAAGAGATAGAAGTAAAATACATTTTGAAGTTGATATAAAAAAAAATTCGCAGAAAAAAAGTAAATTAATTATATTTATAAATTATAATATACATTAATAATAAAAGTATTCATAGAAATTAATAGTATATTATTAATATAAATATAAAATTATTAAAATAAAACTAAAATATAATAGAAAGTTATATTAATAAGAAAATTTAAGAATATTGCATTTAAAAATGGGTAAGTTATGTCAATATAAATAATAAAATAAATTATGATTTTATATAAAAAATGAAAAATAAAATATTAAATTTTAAAGAAAGAGTTAAATTCTGTAAATTATATAATTGACTTAAATATAATTTGATTAAAATAAATAAACTGAAAAAAAATCATTAATATTGTTCATTTAAATAAATAATAAAATATTTTTGTAAAGGAAATGGATAGGGATTTATACTAAGAAAAAAGAAAACTTGGATTCTAAGTCAATACTTTACATTTTCAGAGATTTTAGAGATTTTATTGTCTATCATTCTAAAAAGAGTTGTCCTTATTTCTAAAAGTTCTTTTTGCTTACGTTCCAACATTAATATCTACCATAAATTCTTAAAAATTACTTGACAACTAAATATACTTGCAATACATCAGAAAATATTAAGAGAAACTAAAACTAGGTGGCCGTGCTTGCATGTTAGATTTGCTTAGATTTACTTCATATTCCGGAGATTCTTGGCCTCAAACATCAATTATGCGATTCTTTTTCCTAGGACAAATTGCATTGGTATCCATCTCCTTGTGCTTGTTCTTTACACCTTGATTAAGAGTAGCATCCAATCTCTTCATTCTGACATTTAAAATTGTTGCCTACGCCTCCATGAAGGCCTGTAATTTCTCATATTTTTGTGGAGAAGCTCGATTTTCTTTTCTACCAACACTAATTACATAGCCCTTTCATTGTCAACTAGGTTAGTGCGTCTATTTGTGAGCTCCAACAAAATAACAACTAAGTCTGATAGTCTGTCAATCATGTGTTTCATTTGGGCTAGAGATTGCTTGAAGAAATACTAATCCATGGAAGCCATTGCTCTAGAATAACGAAAAAGATCCCCCAACAAAATTGTTAGCAACGACCAAGTGTGCCTCAAGAATAAGAAACCAATGCAGAGAGCACATAACTGATGATTCGGGATAAATAGGTAACGACTCCCACAGAGAGAAGTTAAAACCAAGAAAACTCATTAAAACCTCTCGCACATTCACCATTAAGTTGTAATTTGGGCAGGGGATTTCTGCAATAATTGAGGAATGTTTGTGACTTGAATGCTTTCTCAAATTGCCAAGCAAATTTAAACTGATGAGTCCCAAATGCCCCCAATTTGACCCAAACGGTTGCCAACTATCCTTATTGCAGATGATGAGCAAGGTCCCTTGGAAGGTTTCATTAACTCTGTGTACACCATAGCTGATTTACTGGATAACCTCTGCCTCTATTTTTCTTGATATTGGCTCAAGGTTAGCTCAATAATTAAATGGGAATGATTATATTGAATCCAACTAGAGTTTCAACAACTGGTATCGTCATTTCGGCTACCAAATCTTCCAACCCTATCCTTTACAAATTGTTGTTGACTCATGCAGCAAAATGTAATTTGTGTAAATATTATCAATCTCCATCACCTCTTGTTCTTGTATGGCCCCTTTGTTTGCTACAACATTTGGCTCGTTATTAAAATGTCGGGGGATATGGAAAAATTTAACTTCCTTGAAATGCCTCAATTGCATATTAATCCTTGACATAGTGTTGTGGGGAGTCGATTCCTCAATTTGTTTGTAGTTGTTTTATTATTAGCATTGAGTCTCTACATATTATTAATCAACGGCTTCCTTTGTATATAGCAATTCCTAGCCCTTTCCAAAGAATTATGCATTCAATCTGATTGTTTAACAATGTGCCCAAACCCAAAGAGAATTAAATCTCTCTCTATTTATCAGGGGCAAAAAATTACCTTGCCAACCAAGTTCAAAAAATAATATTTTAAAATTATGATTTTTTTGGGGTTAACAACTTAATT
>APFE031189668.1:0-11031 GCA_000404065.3 Pinus taeda
GAATTAAATAATAATAATTATTAGTATTATACTGTTACAAAATAGTAAAACATAAAGCATAAAACAAACAAACAATATAGTAAGAACATGAAGTAAATAATGATAGTTGTTAGTATAATAGTGTTACAAAATAGTGTTACAATATAGTAAAACATAAAACATACACAGACAAAGAATATAGTAATAAAATGAATTAAATAATCATAATGATAATTATAATAGTGTTGCGAAATAGTGTTACAAAATAGTAAAACATAAAACATAAAACAAACAAACAATATAGTAATAACATGAATTAATAATTATAATGATTAGTAAGATAGTCTTACAAAATAGTGTTACAATACAGTAAAACATAAAACATAAAACAAACACACAATATAGTAATAACATGAATTAAATAATTATAATCATTGGCATGATAATCTTACAAAATAGTTTCAAAAATAGTAAAACATAAAACATAAATAGTGTTACAAAATAGTGTTACAATATAGTAAAACATTAAACATAAATAGTGTTACAAAATAGTGTTACAATATAGTAAAACATAAAACAAACAAACAATATAGTAATAACATGTATTAAAATTATTAATATAATACTAACATGAATCAAATAATGATAATGATTAGTATAAGAGTGTTACAAATCAGTAAACAAAAAACATAAAACAAAAAAACAATATACTAAGAACATGAATTAAATCATTATAATCATTCGTATAATAGTGTTACAATATAGTAAAACATAAAACATAAAACACACAAACAATATAGTAATAACATGAATTAAATAATGATAATGATTAGTATAATAGTATTACAAAATAGTAAAACATCAAACATTAAACAAACAGACAATATAGTGGTAACATGAGTTAAGATTACTAATATAGTAATAACATAAATTTAATAATGATAATGATTAGTATAATAGTGTTACAAAATAGTGTAACATAATAGTAAAACATAAAACAAGCAAACAAGCAAACAATATAATAGTGACATGAATTAAAATTATTAATATAGTAATAACATTAATTAAATAATGATAATGATTAGTATAATAGTGTTACAAAATACTAAAACATAAAACAAAAAAACGATATAGTAATAACATGAATTGAAATTATTAATATAGCAATAACATGAATTAAATAATGATAATCATTAGTATAATAGTGTTACAAAATAGTAAAACGTAAAACATGAAAAGAAACAAACAATATAGTAATAACAATTATTAAATAATACTAATGATTATTGTAGTAGTGTTACAAAATAGTAAAACATAAGACATAAGAGAAACAAACGATATACTAATAACATGAATTAAATTATTAATATAGTAATAACAATTATTAAATAATGATAATGATTAGTATAATAGTGTTACAAAATAGTACAACATAAAAAAACAAAAAAAAACAGACAATACAATAATAAAATTATTAATATAGTAATAACATGAGTTAATTAATGATAATGATTAGTATAATAGTGTTACAAAATATTAAAACATAAAACATAAAACAAACAAACAATATAGCAATAACATGAGTTAAATAATGATAATGATTAGTATACTAGTGTTACAAAATAGTAAAACATAAAACAAACAAACAATATAGTAATAACATTAATTAAATAATTCGCCCGATCAGGCTGGATGAGCTGGCGTGGAGTTATGTGATGTCCTGGCGGCGCACGATCAAAGGTTTAATTGCGAATGATCAAGGCAGGAATGATACCGGCAAGTGGAGCCGCTGGAAGAGGGAAAATGCAGATCCTGGGTTCAGTGATGCAGGTGCTCTGAGCAGCAGACGGGACAGAAGGACGACGAACAAGCTGCATCATTATGTGATGGGTCTTGGGAGTATCTACAGCCATTACTTCGGCAATGATACAGACGGGACGAGGGATGTTAAGACCGGGAGCATGAGAGGGATTATTCGCTGTGAGGACCGCTTAATTCCTGTTTGCTGTTACCTGGTGCACTGGTGGGTTGGGATAGCTACCGTGAGGAAGGCGAGACGCGGAAGCTGCAATGGAAGAAGGATAATGGAAGGGGAAGGAAGTGGAAGCGGGCGGAGATGGTTGCGAAGCGGGGGGCATGAGGACCATCATAAACTCCCTACCGACTTGAAGGGCAAGCGAAAGGTGGATGCTGAGGGGAAACCGCATGTTCAATTTGTTGAGATTTCAAAAGAGGAAAATGAGGAGCCGCAGGGAAACCAGGAGGAGGAGGCCTGGAGAAATTGATGGAAACGATTACCGGGCGAGGAAAGCGAGGATGCAGAGGATGGCATGGGTCGCTTCGTTGGCAGGGGCAGGGGAGGCCTGCGTGGCAGAGGGAGAAGGGGTCGAGGCCGAAGTGGCCGAGGCGGCCGTCAACGAAAGGATGTGGCAGAGGGTAGAAGCCGGAGGGGGCGTCAGTGCAGCCCTCTCCAGGAGACGGATGATGAACCTGCGGCGGGAGATGATACCAGGCGGACCAGACAAACTATCGGTGATCGAATAAGAATTGATGAGCAGAAATACAAGGAGAATTCAAATCCAAAGATTAGGAGTATAATGGAGCATTGGGAGGAAGATGCTATACAGGCTCAATCAGAAGAAGAAATGGAAGATCGGGTAGCCACTATGCCTGATCCTGGCCATACCAGAGGAAGAATGACCCTCTACAAATAGTCTCTCCATTTGTATTGGGTCATGAAGCGGCTCATGGCAAAAGCTTTAGAGCAAGTTGCCATGGAGATGGCAGAAATGGTTCAGAGTCTCCCCAATGTGAAAAAGGAATTGAAGGACATAGTTATCACCATGCTCCTACAAGAAAAAACACTGGAGGATCTGCAGCAGCAGCTCGTGGCAAGTAGAGTGCTGGTGAAAAAGGAGAAAGGCCAACAAGCTGAACCTGTCAAGTAGTGTTGAAGGCCTGTTCTTGCTTTTTTGGGAAATTCCTCGCTTTTGATTTTCTGTAGGCATGAAATCTTTGCTGTTTTTACATGTAGGAAGCAGTATGTAGATAATAGTATGGTTTTAGAAATAGAAACTGATCAGGAAACCTGGTTTGAAACGGTGGCTAATTCTCATTTTTGGTTTAATGTGACAATTTTGGATGGTCAAGAGACCCGGTTTCCCTTCGGGGCAGGGTGACACCATTCTGAAACTACTGTATATATTATTTTTTTGTTAATAGAAAAGGTCATACTCAGATTACAAAAAAAACATTAATTAAATAATTATAATGATTAGTATAATAGTGTTATAAAATAGTAAAACATAAAACATAAATAGACAAAGAATATAGTAATAACATGAATTAAATAATGATAATGATTAGTATAACAATATTACGAAATAGTGTTATAAAATAGTAAAACCTAAAACATAAAAAGAAACAAACAATATAGAAATAACATGAATTAAGTAATGATAATGATTAGTATAATAGTGATACAAAAAGTAAAACATTAAACATTAAACAAATAAACAATATAGTAATAACATGAATTAAAATTATTAGTATAATAATCTTACAAAATATTGTTAAAAACATAAAACATAAATATTGTTACAAAGTAGTGTTACAATATAGTAAAACATTAAACATAAATAGTGTTACAAAATAGTGTTACAATATAGTGAAACATAGAACATAAAACAAACAATATAGTAATAACATGAATTAAAATTATTAATATAATAATAACATGAATTAAATAATGATAATGATTATTATAACAGTGTTACAAATTAGTGTTACAATATAGTAAAACATAAAACAGACAAACCGACAAACAATATAGTAGTAACATGAATTAAATAATGATAATGATTAGTGTAATAGAGTTACATAATAGTGTTACAATATATTAAAACATAAAACATAAACATACAAAGAATATAGTAATAACATGAATTAAAATTATTAATATTGTAATAGCATGAATTAAATAATGATAATGATGATTATAATAGCGTTACTAAATATTGTTACAAAATAGTAAAACATAAAACATAAAACAAACAAACAATATAGTAATAACATGAATTAATAATGATAATGATTAGTATAATAATGTTACGAATTAGTAGAACATATAGCATAAAACAAACAAACATAATAGTACAACATAAAAATAAAAAAAAACAAACAATACAGTAATAAAATTATTAATATAGTAATAAGATGAATTAAAACTATTAGTATAGTAGTGTTATGAAACCAACTCACAAAAAGATAGAAAAGATAGATCAACGCCTTAAAATTTAGCCTCTTCGAGGGGTAACCTCCTTTACATTACATAAATGAACAATTCTTGAATGATACAAATGAGAAGACCTCCTTTATATATAGGAGTCTAAGGGGTCATAACATAATCAGAGCCAACATGGCAATCATAATGTAAGAATGGGGCACAATAGTAACAATATGGTTACTACATGGGTACATCAATATAATAAGTGGGTTGTACTAATAACAATAAGTGGTTACACTAGTAGTATAGGGGCCTAACATGCCCCTCTCCTTCAAAAAGCATTATCCTCAATGCTTGAGTTGTTCTTGATGCTTCTGTATAAACTTCTTGTTCTCCCATGTGGAATCTTCAGCGGGTAAGTTTTTCCACTTGATGAGATGCTCTAAAATTGATTGATTTCGTAGCTGTTGGGTTCTTGTTTCTGTGAATGCTCCAGGTTCCAATATGATTTTTCCTTCCTATTCAATTTCTAGCAATATTGTTTGAATTGGGATCTTTTGCAACTTTTGAATAAGTGACCATACTTCTTTGTCCTTATTCCATTCATCCCTTGATTCATTTATCCAATCTCGTTGGATAATAGAAATAGCACAAAACAATGCTTCCACATCCTCATCCTTGAGGAGTCTTCCCATTCTGTAAGGTCACCATTTTTTAAGTGCATGTAGTATTGCCAACATTTCCTTCTCATAAATAGCTTGCTTGAGATGTAGCAGTAAAAATACCCAATCAGCTACATCAAAACGTTTTTCACTATGATGTTGATCTACCTGTTGTTTCATTCGATTTTGCACCAAAGTGGCATTATCCTTTAAAAGTTGGAGAACTTGTTGTTGATGCTCGATGTGATCTTTCAGTGCTTGAACCTTTTTCTTTTTGATATGTCCTCCTACCTTTAGAGTTTGAGGAGTGGTAATTTCGTCCAATCCTTTACAAGATATGGTTAGATTCATTTCGTAATGCTTGATGTGATCTTTCACTTCTTGAACATTTTTCTTCTTGATATTCCCTTCTATCTTGATAGTTTGTGAAGTGGTAATTTCGACCAATGAATTATGAGATATGGTTGAATTCATTTCTTCTCTCTATTTGATCTTTCACTTCTTTCACCATTTTCTTCTTGATATGTCCTTCTATATTGAGAGTTTGACGAGTGGTAATTCTTACCAATGCTTTACAAGATATGGTCTGATTCATTTCTTCTTTCTCTGGGGTGGGGTTTTTGTGTATATCCTCTTCTTCTGATGTTTCTTGATCCTTTTCTTCCTCCTCTTCATATTCTATGTAAAATAATTTCTTCTCTGCACACATATGACCTTTAGTGCATTTACTATCACAATTGTAACAAAGCCCTTTTTCTCTTTTTTCTTCCAATTGTTGTGGTGTAACCTTTATAGGTAGTGGAAGGCTAGGAGAAACAACACTTCCGTCTTTATAGTTGTGGAGTGTATGCTTCCTAGTTTCCATAATTTTTCTTTCCACTATGTCAAAAAGCCCTTTTACTCTTTCCAATTCTTGTACTGTTGCTCCAAAGAAGGTGTTGCTCTTTGTATCCTCATAATGTGCTATCATTTCCTCCGTGAAAATTGACCACGTAACAAGTTGTTTACGAGAATAAAACCCTTCATACCATAAAAATTGATCCGGTTCTAAATATGAATATGCAATACATACCTTTTCTAATAGTGGTACGCCATGTAGATCAAAATATTGCTCCATCTGAAGTATCCAATTTACTGGATCCTTGCCATCAAACTTCCTCATCTTGCTTTTTTTTTTTTTTAGGAGCTCGATCTTTAAATGACTGTAGCTCTGTACTTTCGGATCTTTAAGTTTTCAAATTACGACCTGTAGTAGCCCTCTGCATCCTCTTTTCAATGCCACTAGTCTGATCCAAATTGGATTCTCCAAGAAAGAGTTATGCACAATCTCCGAAGATGACCTGATTATAGACCTTTCTAGAAGAGAGAACTTGTATGAAGTGCCACATGTCACTGTTTAGACCTTTGGCACTAAAAAATATAAAAAAGAAACCACAATCCGTCCTCTTTTTGTACCTTCTTACAAAATTTCAATCCGATGCTCACAGAGAAAGTTATGACGATTTTCCGCAAGTCACTTGTTTGGAAAGTAATTCGAGAGTCTGTAAAAAGACCAACTTCCTCAGATCATAGCTCTGCCAATATAGTGCAAAAAGCTCTAAAATTCAGACCCGAGATTCTGCGCGATGTCTTCTCAAATGGTTTTTTTTTAGCTCCTGAAATGTCGCAGAAACAAAGTTATAGAGAAAATTCCATGATGACCTATTTGGAGCAGCGAAACCCTAGAATCCAAAGCTCTGATACCAAATTTTATTAAAACAACTCACAAAAAGATAGAAAAGATAGATCAACCCCTTAGAATTCAGCCTCTTCAATGGTGCAACCTCCTTTACATTACATAAATGAACAATTCTTGGAGATACAAATGAGAAGACCTACTTTATATATATAGGAGTCTAAGGGGTCATAACATAATCAGAGCCGACATAGCAATAATAATGTAAGGCCACAATAATAACAATAGTGGGCTTCTATGGGGCACAATAGTAACAATATGGGCACTACATGGGTACATCAATATAATAAGTGGGTTGTACTAATAACTATAAGGGGTTACACTAGTAGTATAGGGGCCTAACAAGTAGTAAAAGGAATTAAATAATGATAAAGATTAGTATAATAGTGTTACAAAACAGTAAAACATAAAACATAAAAAAAACAAACTGTATAGTAATAACATGAATTAAAATTATTAATATAGTAATAACATGAGTTCAATAATGATAATGATTAGTACAATAGTGTTACAAAATAGTAAAACATAAAACATAAATCAAATAAATAATATAGTAATAACATGAATTAAGTAATGATAATCATTAGTATAATAGTGATACAAAATAGTAAAACATAAAACAAATAAACAAATAAACAATATAGTAATAACATGAATTAAATAATGATAATGATTAGTATAATAGTGTTACAAATAGTCAAACATAAACCAGAAAACAAACAAACAATATAGTAATAATATGAGTTAAAATTATTAATATAGTAATAACATAAATTAAATAACGATAATGATTAGTATAATAGTGTTACAAAATAGTAAACCATAAAACATTAAAAAAAAAAATATTGTAATAACATGAATTAAAATTATTAATATAGTAATAACATGAATTAAATTATTAATATAGTAATAACATGAATTAAATAACTATAATGATTATTATAATAGTCCTACAAAATAGTATTACAAAATATTAAAACATAAAACATAAATAGCGTTACAACATAGTGTTACAATATAGTAAAACATAAAACATCAAACAAACAAACAATATAGTAATAACATGAATTAAATAATGATAATGATCAGTATAACAGTGTTACAAAATAGTCTTAAAAATTAGTGTTACAATATAGTAAAACATAAAACATAAAACAAACAAACAATATAGTAGTAACATGAATTAAAATTATTAATATAGTAATAAATGAATTAAATAATGATAATGATTAGTATAATAGTTTTTCAAAATAGTGTTACAAAATAGTAAAACATAAAACATAAAACAAACAAACTGTATAGTAATAACATGAAATACAATTATTAATATAGTAATAACATGAGTTGAAGAGTGATAATTATTAGTATAATTGTGTTACAAAATAATGTTACAAAATAGTAAAACATAAAACATAAAACATGAAACAAACAAACAATATAATAATAACATGAATTAAATATTATAATGATTAGTATAATAGTATTACACAACAATGTTACAATATAGTAAAACATAAAATAAACAAACAAACAAACAATATAGTAATAACGAGAATTAAAATTATTAATATAGTAATAACATGAACTAAATAATGATAATAGTAAAACATAAAACATAAAACAAACAAACAATATGGTAATAACATGAATTAAAATTATTAATATAGTAATAACAAAAATTAAATAATGATAATGATTAGTGTAATAGTGTTACAAAATAGTAAAACATAAAACATAAAGCAAACAAACAATATAGTAACAACACGAATCTAAATTATTAATATAGTATTAACATTAATTAAATAATCATAATGATTAGTATAATAGTGTTACAAAATAGTGTTACAATATAGTAAAACATAAAACAAGCGAACAATATAGCAATACATGAATTAAAATTATTAATATAGTAATAACATGAATTAAATAATTATAATGATTAGTATAATAATGTTACAAAATAGTGTTACAATATAGTAAAACATAAAACATAAGACAAACAAACAATATAGTGATAACATAAATTAAAATTATTAATATAGTAATAACATGAATTAAATAACATATGGGAAGGGAACCTAATAGGGTATGTAAAAGAAGGATATTAATATTAGGTTTTGAAATCGGAAAGCAGAAAGAAATGGAACGAGGAGCACTGAACCCTAAAGCTGTTGCTGCCTCTGTGCCCTCGGCCTCTGTTCGGCCTCGGCTCTTTGCTGCTGAAGGGGAAAAGCCATTCCAGATCTGGAGGTCGGAGCATTCCTCATCACTTTTGAAACAGGCTTTGTGCAGAAACCCGGAGCTGGTACCGAACCCAGATTACGAAGCTACTGCCGCCGTCGTTGCCTCCCTGTCCTCGCCCGCTGCTTGGCCCCTGAGCGACCTTGCGGTTGAAAGGAGGGCTCGATTCAGGATCTACAGGAGGAGCGAACCTCAGTTGATGCTCCAAGCGGAGGTTGAGCCGAAGGAAGGGGCGATCCTCCATGCGTTAAGCACAGGCACGAATAGCCAAGGCAGTTCTGGTCCCTCCACTGATAAGGGGCCTCTCTTCAGATCAGATACCCTTCCCTTTGCAGTGAACCTGAGCTGGAGCTACAGACATCTTCGGCAAAAGATTTCTTCTCTCCTGCTGCCTCCTTGGCATAAAGAGTTGGGAAATTCAAAAGATTCTAGCCTCGTGCAGCTCCAGAACTCTTCTGAAAATTCCTCTGCCCCTTTTCAGGTTCAAATAACACAAATTCTTGGCAAGACCATTCTGCAATGGGTAAACCCTACAGATCTTGTGCAGAACCTCAAAGCAAATTTGGAGCACAGACTTGGGATTCCCTCATCCCTACAGAGGCTTATTTTCCAAGGTAAACAGCTCGATGATCCGCTTCCTCTCTCTTTTTACAGCATAAAAAACAACAGCTCTTTAGTGTTTTCCTTTCGCTTGAGAGGTGGAGCTGCAGGTCAATCTTCTTCTGCTCCTCCATTCTCCTAGAAAGCTGCAGTCTGCTCTGAGATACCAGCATCACCTGAACCTCCCAAACCCAAGCCTTTTTTGGTTGACAAGTTGGAGGAGGTTCCCTCTGTTGAGATCTCCTACTCTGACCTTGCAGACAACACCCAAAAATTTGCTGAAAGGGCCATCATATGCAGATTCAACGGGCTCTGGCCACACTCAAAGGATCTTTATGAATGGATCAAAGACAACTGGACTCATCGTTGCAAGGCTTATTTCTGTGCAAAGGGATACTTCATAGTGTTGTTCAATCACATCGAGCACTACGAAAAGGCCTTAGAAGAAGGCCCTTGGTTCATGGGTACAACAGGCCTCTTCTTAACTCCATGGTTCCCAGACTTCGACTCAGCTTCAGCAGTCATCACTAAAGCCCCTGTCTAGATCAGACTTCCTAATCTCCCAATACACCTGTGGTGCACAGAAGTATACAGGCAAATAGGCAACACCTTGGGCTGCTTCTTAATGGGAGACTACGCGAGGGAACAACAAGGGCTCTATACATATGCTAGAGTATGTGTGGAGCTAGATTTAAGCAAGGGACTGCCAGAGCAAATCAATCTCAAGATCAATGACTCTGTTTGGACCCAGATTCTAGACTACGAAAACACTGCCTTCCGATGCCGCCATTGTCACCTAACAGGGCACCTGCAGAACTCCTGCCCTTCGCTGGCAGCAAAAATGAAAAAGGGCTTCTTTGCAAAAACCAAGCCCAAGCGATGGGCTCCCTGTCCTCCACCGCCAGCCGGAAGCTCTAGCTCCCCAAGTTCGGAGGATGAAGAAAGCGATCCAGAACCGGACCAGGCGCCTCAGCCGATGGATCCGCCTACGGATTCGAAGGGACACTCCCATGTTACAGCAATCTCCCAGAAACACACCCATGAGACTTCCTCCTCTGAATTAGAAAAGGAGTGCCCGAAGATCGAGAATTCTAGCCTTCAAGTTGTTTTAGCTCATTCTCCCCAGGATGGCTGGACAAAAGTCAACAAAAAGAAAGGGAAAAAACTCTGTGTTGTAGCTTCTGCCCCTGTGGGGTAAAAGCTTGTTAGTCTGTCTTTGCTCTCGAGTTATTTGTTGTAACTGTGAGTTTGCTTCTTTCTTTCGGGACCGAGGTTGATGGATCCATCATTTCCGGTCTGACGGTCTCTTGCTTCTCATGATTGTACTATATTTTTCTTTTACTTAATAGATTTAGTCTTTATCGAGAAAAAAATAACATGAATTAAATAAAGATAATGATTAGTATAGTAGTGTTACAAAATAGTAAAACATAAAACATAAAACAAGAAAACAACATAGTAATAACATAAATTAAAATTATTAATATAGTAATAACAAGAATTAAATAATAGTAATGATTAGTATTATAGTGTTACAAAATAGTAAAACATAAAAAAAGCAAACAATATAGTAATAACATGAATTAAAT
>APFE031189669.1:7749-50430 GCA_000404065.3 Pinus taeda
AAAAAGTGAAAAAATAATTAAACGTTATTTTAAAAGAGAAAGGATTGAGACAAAATTATAAGGATTTGTTAATAATATATATTTAAGTAAATAATTAAAGGAGTTAAAAGTAGTGAGAAAAAAAGCATGTTGCAAAGAACAATGGTTTGTGTTCAAAATGTCTTTTTTATTTAGAAGGATATTCTAACTATCAAGAGTCATTCAGAAATCATAATGTCATCTACAAAAAATGTTACAAAACTTTTACTTTAGTCGCATATCTAGGTGATACATAAAAGCAATTATTAGCGAGAGATAGAGAACAATTAATGACAATATTTAGGCGACAACATGTAGATTTTAATAAGGAAATGAAGAAAACATAATCCAAATTGCAAGTTGAATGCCTATCATCACCCTTACAAAACGATGTAATCCAGTGTACCGAGGAATTACAGCTAGAAAATCAAGAGAAAGAAAAAATAAACAAACTTTGGCAAAACAAGAAAGTGTTACAACAAGAATATAAAGACCTTGTAGATATGCATTACAAGGAAATAATGGAAAAGGACGAAGAAATTTCTCGCTTGAAGGACCACATTAAGAAATTACTTGCATAAGTGAAGAACACTAAGGTCACAAAGATGAAACCCAAGAAGCACCTAAAAAAAAATTACGTTTAAAGAACCCTAATAAAAATTTATTATAAAAAACAAAAGTTTAAAAGATAAAGAGAATGATACTAAGGATAAATTCAAGTATTCAAAAAATGACGAACTTTCACATCTAATGAATCATAATCAAAACCTTCTTATACAAATAAAAACACTTAAAAGTGACAAGAAGTTGCTAAAAGACAAGTTAGAACAACTTACCCAAGAAGTATTGAAGTCTTTAGTTGTAACAATCCAAGTTGAAGATAAGGGAACGAATATCGATCCAGTCAATATCACAACTCAAAAATACGATAAACCAACTGAAGTGAAAATATACTCAAAATTTGTAGTTCAAATGTCAGAGATTTCAAGTGAAGATTCTATAACCAACTCAACTACATCAGTACCTAAAGTAAATCAAGATAATAATACACACATGTTAAAGGAAGATCAAACAAGAAGAACTCCTTATCTACATATGGATCATAAGAATAGACACCTCAATGAATCTACAAATATATATCGCTCAAAACATAAACAACAAACTTATGTTTCAAAGAATATTGAAGTGTACATAATTCAGTCCAGTGATAACAATTCATCATAAGTTTCTAGTAATTGAAATATTCCACAAAAGATTGATTTAGGATGGTCAGATCCCTTCTAAGTTCAATTATTTTTTTTATCACTTGGACGATGTTATCATCTTGTATAAAAAAAGATGACAGATCGAAAAATTCCAAAAGATGTGAATAGATTACAAAAACAAAAAACAGATAATATGTCTTGTCAGCAATAAAACTTTGAAGACAAATCTTCCCGAAGAGGAAGGCAATGTTATAAATAAAATATAATACTAATCATATTAATAATATAATAATGAAAACTGTAAATAATGATTATTAGAGTAGATTAATATCTGAAAAGGCATGTCTTGAGGACATGAACCATTTGTGGAACAGTCTCTAGGTGATTTAAGTAGGCTCTCACCCTCAGTTCTGTATCATCTTGTTTGTGTTCAGAATATTATTATTATAGATATTATTATTTTCCTATTATGGATATTTATATATTTAAGATCTTTTGAAGTAGTTTGTTGAGCGCGCACACACACACACACACACAATAAAGTTACATGTATATAGATTTTATACATTTTAAAAATAAAGTATATTATGTACATACAAATCATCATATGTAAACTAATTCTATGTATAATTTATCTAGGGTATGATGTAATAGATATATAATGCAATCATGCATAAATTTCTTTTATGCACATGCATATGTGTTTACATGAAATTGCTAGAATGAATCAAAGCTGATTTGAGACCAAATAAGTAAAAAAAGAACCCGTTGAAGTAAAGCACAAAAATAGTGAACAGAGTCAAACTTTGAATTTCCAATGGAGTGTGCCAAATTTCCATTCATTGGAAAACCATCAAAGAAGTTCAATAAATAAGAGATCATCCAAAGTCAAGCTAGCTTTATCTGATCTAAAAAGGTCCATGGAGAGGTGAAGACAGTAGCATGGTCAAAACCAGAAAAAAGCAAGAACCCTAAAGATCGAAACAAAATATTGTGATCAAAACACCATGCTAAAACATGGAGGGTAAAGAAGTGAAAAATATAATAGGGTAAACCAATAACCAATCAACTGCAGTTAGAAGTGAGAATTTCAAGATTTTTAAGTGTGTGGGGCCTATTTCTTAGTCAAAAAGTAGGGGGTTTGTTGGCAGCCCAACACTAAGATGAATTTTGACGTTGGGGTGGCCAAGTTTTCCAAGGTAGGGATGTGTTCCAATTATTCCGAGGTAGTGCATAAGATTGAAATTGTGCATTAAGATCTCATGTCATACTTGGTTGACAAGGCTACTAATTTCTTCTAGGTGCAACAGAGAAAAGTTTTTATGGTGTTTGACTTGCTCCAGCTTCTTCCTGGTAAACAACCTTTAATATTGGAATTGAAGGACAATATTTAGTAGCATGTGTCTTTGCACAAATAACACAAATTTCAATATCATCAAGAGGACATTCTCATAATGCATGTTTTTTCTATTTCTAAGGCATAATATAGACAAAGCAACATTCTTATCTTTTTTCTTGTTTTACATTCTTAACATATTATTTTTTTCACTAAGATTACCAAGAATATTATTTTTAAAATTATCAAGCAATTTTATTGAGTTCAACTCAAATTATCGTTCTTGATGCAGATTTACTTACTCTTGTCATACCTAGATCTCTAGGATTCCTGCCATATTTTGTCTTTCCTCTTGATATATGTTTTCACAATTCATAAATCTCTTCAAATGATAGTTGAGACACACCTCCTTTACCCGTGAAGTTAAGGAGGTCAATCCACTCATCCCTTATAGCTCTAAGTAAGAGAGCTTTTAATGTATCAAGTCCTAAATTATGCAATTTGTTCTATTAATACTATATGAAAATATTTCTACTAAATCGTTAAGGCCCTCATCTTCTTTTTGAGTCATTTAAAAAATTCTTCCCTAATATCATGATGTATGCAAAAATCCTTGTATTTTTCTAAAAATAATATTTTCATGTCATCCCATGACCTTATAGGATTAGTTCCTAAACCAATAAACCATTTGAGAGCCCTATCATTCAATGTGGCTACAAACAATTTCAACTTTTGAGTATCAAGTAAATAATCATAAGATCTACATAATACTTCCAATTTAAAGAGAAAAGCTTCCAGATCCTTTATCTGCATACCATGGAAGTTAGGAAGCACATATGGAGAGATGGTTTTCATAGTAATAGTAGTGTCCATATCTTGGAGAGGAAATCCAAAGGGATCTTCTTCTTATTATCATCTCCATCATTTCCTCTTCCAGCTCTTCCACTTATGCCAGCTCCAGTAGGACACCTTCTTCTTCCTATGCAACCTCCAAATGGTGGTATTTCCTCTCCTTCTACCAATGGGTGTCAATCGTGCAATATTTCTCCTTCTCCTTACGCCATTATTGATTATTCAGAGCTTATGTAAGGTTCCTCAAGTGGATTATATTCCTTTGGATATACTACTAATGGTTCTTCAGGAAAACTTTTTTCTCCTTCATATTCCTCTTCTTCTTCACTAGGTACTTATAATTATTTCCTAATAAGTTTTTCTCCTATTGAAGAAAGGAACATGACTCCCCCGGCTAAAGATGTAGGTTCTTTTACAACTACTTTTTTTTATATGAATTTGGTTCTTCTCTAGGTAAAATCTATGATCTTTGAACCTCAAGAAGTTTTCTTCTACTTGCAAAAGATGGAATTCATGATATGGATGGTGAAGTGGCTCTTATTCCATCACGTGATCTACTGGGGGTGGTTGGTGATGATGGAATTTAAGTATTGTTGAGAAATATAGGGCATTAGTATTAGGTGATTTCACTTCTATTAGTGACTACTTGTGAATTATTTTTACTTGTTTATATTAGGATCTTCTTCATGTTAGAATATTGGTGTTCTTCTTCATTAAACAATAACCAATGCATGAACATAAACAGATAAGAGACACAACATGTAAGCCATAATCTAGGGCCAAAACCTCTCTCTTTCAAAGTAAAACCCACATAAAATTCTTCTTATAGAAATTCCAATTGATGAATACCAAGACCAAGACCCCTAACCTATTAGTCACTCCAAGACCAAGCCACAAGTCCTCTTCCATCTTATCAATTATTATTTCTTGGTTTCTTCTTCTTTAGATCTTGCATCATATGAGATCATTGTAGTTATATCAAACTAGGATCATAGTAATTCTCTTCTTCCTTCAACAATAGAACTGAATCCTTATGTTTGAGATAATACCGAGGCCTTCTTCAATACTAAGGCCTAGTCACATACTAGTTATCTTATTGTTGAGAGGCATCCAATACTTCTTTGTTGTAATGTATATTGAATCAATGTGGAATACTACCAAGTTGTAGGTTCTTCATTATACAGAACTGAACTATCTCAAAGAAATCAAACTATGGTCTATATAGAGACCATTATCCCTTGTTGTCACTATGATCATAAGAACAATCTAAATTCCATTAACAATGGTTAATTATAGACAGAACTTTGTTGTCCCTTCTCCATCCGATTTCCTTTCTATGATACATACAAACTTGTTACTGCCTTTGAAATTCTCAGCCATCTGAAGTCTTCTCACTGTGTCACTGATCTAAAATTATCTTTGTTTTCACCCATCCAAAAAATTCAGAGACATTTGTGAAATTGTCTATGTAAATGTGAAGAGCCCATGTGCCTATTTATAGTGGCTATCTTATAAATAAGCTGACCTGTCTTTATGAAGGGTTGTGTCTTCAAATAGTGAGCCAACATGAGCATTGTTACTCCATCTTGAAGTTGACAAAGAGGAGGATGACTTGTGCTTGTCATTGGAGGGCTATTTGACAATATTTTCACTCATATACATTCTTCATACATGACATTGAATCTATATGAATTTCATGACAAATTCTAAAGCTCTCAATGGGAGCTTATATAAAAATAAAACCTCTTTCTAATGAAACCCATGAAGCAAGGCATAATAATTTTATTTTTCTTCTTTACATCATTGTTAGAAAATTATATATTACAAAGTAATGGAACACATAAAATATATTGCAGAAATATAAACACAAAAAGCACATCAAACAAGAGAGACACAGATATACGTGGTTCACCCAATTTGGGCTATGTCCATGGAGAAACAACCAGTCCTTCCTTTTATATTATCCAGCAAACTGAAGAGATACAACCTACAACATATCTGTTGTAATTCCCTCTTTTCTCTCACACGATCTCCTCTCTCTTTCTTTCTCAGAATACCGATCTACATACACACAATACAATTCCCTCATATATAGCGAGGGGTTGCCTTCTAGGGCAAAACCCTAAATTAAACATAACTTCTACTGTTAGATCTTCACCTAATGAATGACCTAGATTGACTACGAAATTACAACATTTTACAAGGCAATTTTACATCTATTTTTAGCTTCAAGGGCGCTACCCTCAATCCCCTGCTGGGGGGGGGGCACCTAAAGATCATTGTTGCCCCCCCTGGACCCCCCTTGCAGCGCACATATTACGGGTGGCATTGCCGCCACATTACGAACTCGGGTCCAATGTGACGATACCTCTGAATAAATACGATAATCAAGCTCCACACCCAACAATCTCCCACTTGGAGACTGATTATAGCAACTCCAACGCTGCTTCATTTGCTAGACAATGACTCCACTTTGGACCTCGTTATTTCTCATCTTCATCATCATACTTAAAGACCAATTGAAACCAAGAAGAATCTCCACTTCTCCCTGGTTACAACTTTTGTTGACACATCTGCAGGATTCTGACTAGTGTGTATCTTTTCCAACTTCAACTATCCATCTTCCACCACTGACCATATGAAATGGTACTTGAGCTGTATATGTTTAGTCTTGGAATGAAATGTGGATTTCTTTGCAAGATGTATGGCACTCTGGCTATCACTGTATAACCTTCCCAACTCCTGCTTCTTATCCAATTCATCTAGAAACCATTGTAACCAAATCATTTCTTTACTAGCCTCTGTAGCAACAACATACTCTACTTCCATTGTTGACATTGAAACAACACTTTACAGTTTTGAAACCTAACTAATGGTTGTTCCACCTACAGTAAACACATACCCTGTTGTGCTCCTCCTGTTATCTCTATCACTTGCCATATCTGCATCAACATATCCCTGTAGAGCAATGTTTGAACCACCAAAGCATAATGCTTGATTTGTTGTACCTCTCAAATACCTGAGAATCCACTTCACCTCCATCCAGTGTTATTTTCCTGGATTGTTCATGTACCTGCTTACAACTCCCACCACATGTGCAATATCAAGCCTTGTGTACACCATTGCATACATTAAGCTTCCAACTGCTGATGCATATGGAACTTTAGACATATAAGCCATTTCTTCTTGAGTCTTGGGACACACCTCCTTACTTAGTTTGAAATGGCTAGCCAAAGGTATACTAATTGGTTTTGCATTCTGCATATTAAATCTTTTCAACACTTTTTCTATGTACTCACTCCGAGACAATGTTAATTTTTTATTCTTCTTGTCTATAGTTATTCTCATACCAAGTATTTGTTTTGCAGCACCCAAATCCTTCATCGCAAATGAGTTCGCTAATTTTCTTTTGAGAACATTTATTTCCTGCATGTTAGAACCTGCAACAAGCATGTCACCTACATACAATAACAATATAATATAGTTGCCATCGTTTTTCCTTTTGAGATAAACACAATGATAAGAGTGACATCTAGTATAACCTTGTTCAGACATAAACCTGTCAAATTTTAGATACCACTACTTTGGAGACTGTTTTAAGCCATACAAGCTCTTTGTCAACCTGCACACTAGTTTCTCCTTCCCTTTTACCTCATATCCTTATGGTTGCTACATATATATCTCTTCCTCCAAATCCCCATGTTGAAAATAATACTGAGAGGGGGGTGAATCAGTATTATTTAATTCTTTTTCAATTTATACAAACATTTGCATATCTAACTAATGAAACTTGTGTATACCTTCCAGACTTATAATTTAATTTATTCTTCATATGTTGATCATTAATTTGTGTGTCAGAACCATATAACAGTAAATAGGAACAGGAAAAATAGAGCAGATGGTCACACCAAAGAACACAATATATAAGGTGGAAACCCAATGTGGGTGAAAACCACCTGCTGCAATATGTCTCTATCTTCTTTCAATTAGAAACTTCTTTTTACAATGATTTTGTACTGGTGCAGTCTTATACCAGCCCGCAGGCTTCAACCTGCAGAAGGCTACAACCTTCTCTCATTCTCTAGACTCTCCTGGAAGGGAGCTACAACCTTCTCTCATTCTCTAGACTCTCCTGGAAGGGAGCTACAACCCCCTTAGCTCTTGTACTAGCTGAGGTAATAGTACGTAGGTGCTAACCTACTGAAGGATTCAACCTTCTCTTTTCTTCCAGGGACCACATTTCATAAATTTTCAAACTAGATCCATGAATATCAATCACACATCAAATAGATCTGCAATCAACCAACTTCCTTATACAAATACTGAATCAATAGCAACTAGACACCAATTCAGAACCTTGAACACTACAGTAATAGACAAAAGCAGCTAAAACATATTTCAAGAAATGTCTGCAACTTCACCAATAGAAACCTGTGAGTATCTCCACCTCCGCTATGATGAGCCTGCGTGTCTCTGCACATGCACTGTGTCTAGCCTACAGATCTCTGCACCTGCATTGTGTCGAGCCTGTGGGTATCCGCACTTGCACCGTGTCTAGCCTGTAGATCTCTGTACCTGCATTGTGTCGTGCCTGCAGGTATCTGCACCTGCACTATGTCAAGCCTGCGGCTATCCACACCTGCGCTGTGTCTAGCCTGCGGGTCTCCGCACCTACGTTGTGTCTATCCTGCGGGCATCCACACCTGTGTTGTGTCTAGCCTGCAGGTCTCCACACTTGCGCTGTGTCTAGCCTACAGACCTGCAGGTATAGATACTTTATCAAACTCAATTATACCCCAGACTATCAGATTTACAGATCTAATCATGTGCCAAAGAGATCTCAACCCATCAGTAGATCTGTCTTGTAATGCTCAGGTTTCTCCTTGATTCAGGTTCAGCTATAACTCACCAACCGATCACTAGTATTTCAGATCTTGGTCTTCTTAAGATATTCAACACATATGTACACAAACAAATGATCTCCTTTTGTTTTTATAGTCTAGACCTTACTCAAACCATGGTCCAAAACCATAGAGATGCAATACTAGGGACCCAAAAGCTGGGTTCAATACTTTAGATGCAAAACCACGGACCAAAACCATAGGATCAAAAAATTCAGACTAAATACCATGGACCAACCATAATATTTCCCACGTGCGTGCGTTTTTCTCTACATGAAAGTGCGTGTACTTTACGTCCGCACTTTTTGTTCGGTACACCTACGAATATGTCCACACCTTTTGATCGGCGCACTTGCGGAATCTGCCGATGTCCGCAGCTTTGTGAACAGGAACCTGTGAGTATCTCATTTTCTACTATTTTGAGAGCCTGAACTTGTGATCTCCTATTTGAGTGAGTTGCCATCAAGGACAACACTTATGTCATCGAGCCAAACCTGTGTCAAAACTGTGTCATAATTCCAACAACCCACAGAGAAAGGTTGTCTTTACATCTAACTATTCAATATGTAAATCTTCAGCTGCTACTAGACATAAAATAATTCTGATTGAATTCATTTTAACAACAGGGGAAAATATCTCATCAAAGTCTATATCCTTTTTTTGTGCATACCCCTTCACCACAAGTCTAGATTTATACCTTTTTCTACCTCCATCTTCTTCCTTCAACTTGTAAGCCCATTTATTTTGCAATGTTGTTTTACCTACAAGAAACTTGACTAAGTCCCAAGTCTGGTTATGTGCTAAGGAGTCCACCTCTTCTTTCATTTCTTACTCTCACTTCTTCCTAGTTTCTACCTGCACTGCTTCTTCATAACATTTTGGTTCATCAGAATCAATCAACAATACACAATATAATGAAGGAGAGTATCATTCAGGGGGTCTACTTATCCTAGTAGATCTTCTAACACCACTTTCAGGTGTTTGAGGTGCTTGTTGCTATTGTGCTTATTGTTGTTGTTTTGGCTATTGATCATTATGATTTTTAGGCACCTTCACTTTTTTTGTGATGTCATCAAGAACTATGTATTCTCTGTTTTCTTTTTCATGTTTCTTTTCTTACATTTGATCCTTATGCAAAACCTTTTCATTGAATATGACATCTCTGCTCCTAATGATTTTATGGTTTTCATAATCATAAAAGCGATAACTAAAATCATTAACACCATATCCAATAAAGGTACATTTCTTTGATTTCACCTCAAGCTTTGTTCTATTTTCTTTATTAATGTGGACAAAGGCTTCACAAACAAAAGTCTTTAAAAAGGAGTAGCTTATCTTTTTACCTATCCATACCTCCTCTATAATACCACCATCCAAGGAACTTGAAGGCCCTCTATTTATTAGATAAACAATAGTATCTACAACATATGCCCAAAATTATAAAGACAATCTCGCATGCAATCTCATGCACCTTGCACGCTCCATGATTGTCATATTCATCCTTTCTGACACACCATTTTCTTGTGGTGTTCTTGGAACTATCTTCTCTCTGCAAATTCCATTCTTTGAACATTACCTATCAAACTCTTTGCTGCAATATTCACCTCCATTGTTTAATCCGAGACACTTCAACCTTTTCCCTATCTCATTTTCAACCAAAGCTTTCCATTTCTTGAAAGTATCAAATACATCAGATTTATTTCGAATACAATAAATCCATGTTTTTCTGGTTGCATCATCAATAAAAGTAACATAATAACAAGAGCCACTGAGAGATGATACCTGAGCAGGTCCCCATACATCTATATGCACAAGCTCCAATTTTTCACTCTTCTTTTCTTTCCCAACTCTAAGGAATTTGACTATCTTCTATTTTCCATAAACAAAATTCTTACAGAATTTTAAATCAACATGCTTCAAACCTGGCAACAAATTTCTTGAGTGAAGAATCTGCATCCCCTTCTCACTCATGTGCCCAAGCTTATGATGCCACAATGTGTATCTTCTCCTATAGAGGTTAAATCATTAACAGAATTAGAAATACCATTTCATAAATATAATGTACCAACCTTTTATCCTTTTTCTATTACCACGACTCCTTTAGTGACCTTCCAAGTTTTATTTGTAAAAGTTATTACACAACCTTCACCTCCCAACTTCCCTGTTGAAATCAGATTTTTATTCAGATCTAGAACATGCCTTACCTCCTTCATCAACCATTGATTTCCATTCTGCTATTTTATGAAAAATGTACCCATTGCAATTATTTTACATGCTTTATCATCACCTAATCGAACCTGTCCAAAATCTCTTTGAACATAATCATGAAAATGTTTCCTATAAGGTGTGGCATGGAATGAGGTCCCTAAATCTACCACCTAGGCATTAATAATATTTTCTTATGAAAGAATCAAAGCATAGTGCAACACATCACTTGTCACATTCACTTCATGATTGTTTTCTTCTTGCGCATCTTCTTCTTTTCTCTTCCGCGACTTGTAGTCTTTCTTCAGGTGTCCTTTCTTCTTGCATTTCCAGCACACTATCCCCGATCTAGACTTGGATCTTCCTTTTCTTGACTTATTGTGATATCCTGGGCTCTTTCCTCTTTCCATTTTTCTTCCCCTTGTCTTTGCAGTCAAAGCATTACCTGATGCCTCACCGGAGCTTTTCCATCGCATTTCGTCGCTAAGGATTGCACCATCAACATCATCAAACTTTAAAGTACTATATCTAGAGACAGAGTTACTAATGGCCATAACTAAACCATTCCAACTTTTTGGCAATGAGAAAAGAAATAATATAGCTCTAACTTCATCATTAAAAGTAACCCCTACAGAACTTAATTGACTGGCAACTATATTAAAGTCATTTAAATGATCAACAATAGATCCACCTTTTGACATCCTCATATTATATAAACACTTCATAAGAAATACCTTATTTGAGGTCGAGGGTTTTTCATATAGTTTGGCCAATGCCAACATTAAACCCTCTTTTGTCGTTTCCTTTGAAATATTAAACACTACCGACGCCGCTAGGAACAACCGTATTGTTCCAAATTCCTTTCTGTCAAGAATATCCCATTCTATGTCTGTCATACTTGTCGACTTCTTTGTCTTTCTGCTCAATGGTAGGTATAGATCTTTCTAATATAGATAATCTTGCATTTTCATCTTCCATAACTGGTGGTTTTGGCCATTAAATTTTTTGACCCTAAACCTATCATCTTCCTCCATTACTCCCACTCAAACCAAGAACCCTTCTCTCCTGTGACTTTTTTAGCCACATAGACCTCTGGCTCTAATACTAGTTGTTAGAAAATTATATATTACAGAGAAATGGAACACATAAAATATATTGCAGAAATATAAACACAGAAAACACATCAAACAAGAGAGACATAGATATGCATGGTTCACCCAATTTGGGCTACATCCACAGAGAAACAACCAGTCCTTCCTTTTATATTATCCAGCAAACTGAAGAGATACAACCTACAACAAATCCACTGTAATTCCCTCTTCACTCTCACACAATCTCCTCTCTCTTTCTTACTCAGAATATTGATCTACATAGATGCAATACAATTCCATCATATATAGTGAGGGGTTGCCTTCTAGGGCAAAGAACCCTAAATTAAACATAAATTATACCATCAAATATTTGGCTAATGAACGACCCAGACTGATTATGAAATTACAACATTTTACAAGGCAATTTACATCTATTTTTATCTTTGAGGGTGCTGCCCCCGATCCCTCGCTAAGTGGGGGTTCCTAAAGATCATTTTCACCCCCCTTGCAGCACACATATTACGGGCAGCGTTACTGCCACATTATGAACTCAGGTCCAATGTAGCGATACCTCTAAATATAAAAGATAGTCAGGCTCCACACCCAACAATCATTTACAAAAATCACAGTTACATGTCATTATGAATACCAAACCTAGTTATACATTTCTAACACTCCCTCTAAACTAGGGAGGTATTCATAATGGTACTTGGTCATTCTTGACCTAAAGAATTTCTCATAAGAAGTATTCAGATTTGTAACTCATTTTCATAGCATCATATCAACCAACATTGTTACATATCAAGGCCTTGAATAACAACTCCATCTCTCCACTAGATCTAAGCTAAATGCTGGCGAGACCAATGATTTATAGACACACTCATCATTATCTCTCTCAGAACATACCCAACTTGGGTTCTCTCAGGGTATTCTCCATGAGGACTATTCTTATTTTGGATTCCCCAGTCCTCAAAGAATATCGTTCCTCCACAACTACTATTTCATGGGATTCCCTATCTCATCCCCAAAGAGTATCAGATTCCAAATGATTACACAATCCTCCATTCCGTCTTCCCAGGTGAAGACCAGAATGACATGCCTGTCTCTCCTTTTCAAACCAGGAGGACATATTCCATTAAAGGAATGTACTCATTCCTATCACAAAGGAATGTACCTAAGCTACCTACTTAGGAATTTTCCAAGTTTCTTCCAAGTAAGAAACTTCTTTTTAGCCTCCCTCTTAACCAGGGACCTATCATAGCTCCTCATTGGAGATCCCGAGACAACCAGCTGATTGAAGAACTCCTTCCTTCGATGTCCTGAATTTATTCTTCATTAAGGAGTATTGATATTTAGGGGCATAGATCATCCATCACTTTTACCCATGAGTTAGTCATGTCCTTAACTCATCAGAAAGTGATCCATTAGATTTTCCATTTGGCTTTGCTTCATGTCATTCTACTTTCATGCCATATTTTTCGGAAGGACATTACATCCTTCTATATGGTCTTCTTGGAATTCATCCATAAATTTCCCTTTGGAAGTCCTACTTAAGCCCATCCAGATATTAGTTCAAAAATAAATGAACACTTTAAATCAAAATTACCTTTAAGATGATCTTTCACCATGACATCTTCCTATAGGTATAAACGTCCTGCATGTAGATTGACACATATGTTATCTAGGAAATCCCTTCTATGAATAGAAGCAATCCATCTAGTCCAATGAGTGACAAAAACAAATACATGCAAAAATCTCCTTGTTTAAATCAGAATGACACGAGAGAGGAAAGATGACCTACCTCACTCCTATATGATCACTTTTTTATGTTGATATCGATCTCCTCACTTCCAAGCTCGATCCTCGTTATTTTATTGCGAACAAATACCTGCAAGAGAGATCAAACAAAGAAAACAAAGGAAAAAATAGCATATGCATTCTAATGTAAACCATATGACATATCAAGGAGCATCATACTAAGAAAGTAGTCATTTACACACTTATGGAAAGCAAACATGCATTGTATTAATAATAAACACAAGAAGGAAGTATACAACCACTACCTTGATGTTGGAAGCCTCCTTCAAGATGGGTTTCCAAGTCCAAGCCAAGACCTTAAAGCACTCCTTTCTCCTTCACAAATTGGCAGCAATTAGGCACAATTTAGCAGCAACATGACCAATCTAGTATGACCAACCATTTGAGGGTGTAAGGGAATGTATTTATATGGAAGGAGAGGGAGTTAGGGATCCAAAAAAAAAGGAAGAAGGTCCACATATTATGGGGAAGAACCCTAAATGTAGGATCAAGGACTCAAAATGGGAGGACTCAAGCATACCCTTATTCAATAATAACCAACTCACCATTCTCGAGGATTCTAGTAAGAGAAGCTTCTGCTCCATTTTTGCAAAACTGTGTGAAGAGGAGCAACGCGAATTTTCCTATCCAAATTCGCACTACTAGCGCTAGTCACTAGTTAGACCAAAGGGTACCAGCACAAGTTTTCCTACTAAAAGTAGCATTGGGATTGAAAATAGGGTTTTTTGACAATCTCTTCCAGAATTACTTCAAGGCATTTCTTCTTCTTTTCCTTAGGGTTTCTCTCATCAACATTTTCCATTTTGAATTCATTGACATATTTTGTCACTTTGCAACACTCTGGGCATACTTCAACAACTTAGGGTATGAGACAGGGAGTGCGAAAAATTATTGTATAACAAATGCCCCCTAAAGCATGAAGCCAGAACAGGAAGTTATGGCTGAAGTAATTTACAATTCAAGGCAAGGACTTTGGAGGACTACTGCCAGGAGACCTGTAAATCAAATATAATATAATGTATATGAAATTTGTAAGTAGGCATTTAACAATACACGAATCCACGACAAGGGCGAAAACATCCATCTAGAAAGGATCATGTGTATGATTCCACGACATGGATGCAACCATCCGAATAGAAAGGATCATATGTATGGATCAATGGCATGGACGCAGCCATTCGACTAGAAAGGATCATGTGTATGAATCCATGGCATGGATGTAGCCATTCGACTAGAAAGGATCATATGTATGGATCCATGGCATGGACGCAGCCATCCGACTAGAAAGGATCATGTATACAATCATGAATACTAAATAACTACATGCATTCTGGATTTATTAGAAAAAAATATAGGGTCTTCATCTATGTCCTAATCCAACCAAAGTAAAAATCTAACCCTGTGAATCAACGTGTCAGAGTGAAACATGGTATAAAACCACCTGATTACCGGTCAATGATGTGAATCATTAACAAGCATGAGAGAAACCACCAATAATGAAAATGGCTCTCAAGGTACAACAACACAATCCACGAGTGTGAACAAGGAAGCTGAAATAAAACACTCGCAGAATCATTCAATCAAAGGCCAATGATGTGAAATTATCATCGAATGTGAAGAACCTGCCATTGAGGCATGCAAGCTCCAAGATACTAAACGAGAGTTTCTAGATCATCTTCCTGGATAATGAGTTGAAGTCAACAAGAAGTGATCCATTGAAGGAGGGCCATAATGTTCCCCACATCATCAATAGGAAACAAAGGACTTAGTCAATTTGGTGAGAGCGATTCAGGATTTTAGTAGAGAAGGTAAAATGGGGTATAAGAGGTTTGAATTTGCAGATGTAACTTCTCTTGAACATATCTACGACACGACTCTAGAGTTTGGAAACATTTGAATAAAAATGGAATAAATGGTTATGATGACAATAGGTAATGATCAAATAAGAGGTAAACAGATTTCCCAAATCTAAGAAAGAAAGTGACTAAGTGAGGATATCCCAAACCTAATACGAAATGCAGATGAGTTTTATGTTCAAGATTGACATGCTACCTTTCATAAAAAATAAAAGACACATTTAATTCCATTTTTCACCCGTTATTTCTAACTAGTACCTATTTATTTTTAATCACAATCTTGAAGAGGATACCATATTCTTTTTTGTATAAGTTCATCCTTCGTATGAATCCATCCTAGTGAGTTTAACGGGCCCTAGGAAGGAGTACCTCGGTCTCGTCATGGTGACAAGTCCTATCTCGTTTAAGCTTTATGAGTTTGACAGAGGGGTAATTCAACATCTTTTCCATATTTAGAGAGTTTGAAATGGAGGCAAAAAAGAAAACTCCAAAGGTCCCTTTTCATAGATAGTCTCTCGAATCCGAAAAGGTATAAAACAATATTCAAAAGAAACTCTTATCCATGTTCGACTAAGGTATTCCTTTTTCGTAGCTAGTCTATCTTAGTCTGGAAAAGGGTTAAACTTATACTAAGTAGACATATTTTTATTTACTTTCACGAGTTCAAAAAGACAAGTGATCAACAATCTTTTCATATTTTTGGAGTCTGAAAAGAGCTGAAAGACGACTCCACCTGGAGGAACGAGTGGTATAAAAGGATAGCAATTGTTTTGATTAGGATGGAACTACTCAAAGCATGTAAAGGTCAAGAGTTTGACTAATAAGACCACTCATCATAGATATTCCTTAAGCAACGGTAAAACAACCAAGTGAAAACGTATGATTGGCCAAAGAGATGGTGACGATGGAAAGGAAAAAACCAAGGCTCATCTAGCAAAAACAGGCTGATAAAACAACAATCACGAGAGGTAAAAAGGGAAATGGTTTCAATTTTACACAAGCTTGAAACATGGGAAATTATGCTTGAGGATAATCAAAAATGGTTTCATTTTTTCACAAGCTTGAAACATAAGAAAAAACTATGCTTGGATTTGGTTTCATTTTTACACAAGCTTGAAACAGAGACAAATCATGCTTGGATTTGGTTTCATTTTTACACAATATTGAAACAAAGATAAACCATTCTTGAGATGAGTTTGCATGCCCCCAACATAATGAATAAATTCGAGGTACATGGCCCCCAAGCTTCATTTCATTCACCTAAGAATACTATTGGTTACTAACAGGGGGATGGAATGAAGGTTCATTTACGAGATCAAGTGAAAGACTAGACTGGGATTTTACGAGATCTAATTAGAGACTCGAATTGGAAGGGGGTTTGATTCATTTTTAATGAGTTTGACATAGGAAAAGAAACATGTTTATGACATCTTGTTTCATTTTTTAACAAGATTGACACAAGTAAAGGAACTTTTCTCTAGAACCTTGATTCATTTTTTAAGGAAATTGACACAAGAAAAGGAACTTTCTATACACCGTGATTCATTTTTTAATGAACTTGACACAAGACAAGGAACTCTGCTCCGGCGCCTTGTTTCATTTTTAAATGAGGTTGACGTAGTAAAATAACTATCCTCATGGGGACCTATTTCATTTTTTAATAAGGTTGACATAGTAAAAGAACTATCGTCATGGAGACCTATTTAATTTTTTATCAAGGTTGACATAGTAAAAGAACTATCCTCATGGGGACCTATTTCATTTTTTAACAAGGTTGACATAATAAAAGAACTATCCTCATGACACCTCTATCATGACATATAAGAGGTCATAGCTTCCAAGAGGTTCTCATCAGATGGGAGAACAACACTCTGGAAGGGATACATGTCAAGGGATCTAATGGAAATATCAGGTTCCAATGCCCCCAATACATGACATATTATATCACTGACTAGATCATCAGTAGAGACGAGCATGGAAGAGGTGGCCACATAATTAACCTGTGGTGAGGGTGATACCACTTGCATATAAGGACCATTTAGGGAAGATGGTTGATCAGGAGTCAAATTAGCACCAACAAACAAAAGTTTATCAATGGCCACAATTCTTCCTTCGTGCGGGAAACATATGACACACAAGAGAGTAGAGACAAGAGCTCCCATGACATAAAGATAGTCATGTTCGAGGAGAAAATTAAAATATAAAGGGACTTGAATAACCATCACATTGAGATAGATGAATTTTCCTCCCAAAGTAATAGGAAACTTAGGAAGGATCCCTAACAGTTGACTAGTTCCTCTGTTAAAAGCCAATAGATTCTAGGTAACGGGCACAAGCTACAAAGAACATAAAGCTTGCCAAGTAGTTGAGGATATAATAATAACATATGCACCTTCAGCTATGATTGTACCAGGTATGGGTCTATTATAAGACTATATTATGATCTGAAAGGGCACATAGGAAGGAAGACGATATCCTGCCAGTCAAATCCAATCAAAGAAAGTGACTAAACTACTTGGAGAGGGTGCCATCAAAATGGGAGGACTACCCTCTTTTGTTACAGAAATATGAGGATCTCCCCCTGCACTGTGGGAATAGGATGAGCACCCCATGTACTGTGGGAATAGGAGGATTCTCCCCTAATTCTTTGGAATCTAAAGAAACCAGAAGAGCTTGAGCAGTACGAACTTCACTGTCTACGGGATATATATGATCAACTAAAAGCGGAATTGGATCAACCATTTTTTTGACTAATGGTTGGTCGGAATTGGACTCATGGAATTCAAATTTAGAGACAGTGGGATTGACTAGAGATGGTTTCTGATCAATCACTTGATCAACTAGTGGAGGATCAAGGGAAATTTTCTGATAACCAGTCGGAAGACGAGGTTGAGAAGCGGTAAGTTATCCAAAACGTTAGATACTTCATCCATATCAGGAAAAAGTTGAATAGGATAATGCCCTTAAGATAACCTATAGGGAAATTTGACTTTTCCCTTTTTCCCATGGGCTTTACTATCACTAGTTGAAGGTTTATCACTAGCATGATCTCTAGAGGCCGATGACAAAGGTTGATTTGAACTTGTGGACCACACTTCTAATATCTTGGGAATACCAGGACATTCTCTAAGAAGGTGGTCACCCTTACAAATATTGCAAGGGAATTTTACTTTACGAGGTTGATTGGGAGATTTTTCAACATTAGTTGCATCTATAGCAATGGTCACTTAGTTTGCCCTTTGCTTATTTTTCTTCTTCATCATCTTCCTTTTATTATTCTTCTTATCCACCTAGTTACTAGCTTCTAGGCTTTCACCAGACGAAGAGGAAGAAGAAGAAGAAGATCGAACAAGCGAAGAAGATAAAGAGTCAAATTTAGGCCTAACCGGAGGTTGATACTATTTAGGTGGAGGAGAGCTCAATTGAGGAGCAGTTTGGACATTCAGAACCATAGGGGTCGAAAATAACCAAACTGGAAAACCAATAGTAAACCCAGGAAAGGACAACATTGCCATATAGGGAGCACCAACATTTCCAAAAGAAGGAAAAGGAATAGGATTCCCATTAGAGAGGTTTCCTTGTTTGGTGAACTCAGGAACTGTTGCCATTAGTCTCAACCTAAGATCTACTAAGGATTATTTCCATAGGAAGGATGTTTTTTTGCGGTCAAGTAATTGATTTGAGAACTTAAAAAAAATAAAAAAGGAGTAACTAGGCATAAATGTTTACCAAGCAACCTTGAACTGAAATATACACCTTGGTGAACCAAGGACTTAACATATGGCAGCCAATCTCCCTGAATGGTGTTTTTGGTGTATCACGGTATACAAGGCAGTAGACTCGATTACCTATGGATTGATAGAAACCTATTGGGGACTCCCAAAATATATGCAACGATATGTGGGAATGCAATCCATATTAGTGTTTTCTAATGCATAACCATTCGATGAGAGAATTCCCATATACTTACCATGCATGGAGTGCCTCTAATATACCCAAAAGTACTAGAGAACAGTCCTATACAATTCCGTACATGGAATAAGATTTCACCCCCAGGATACAACGTTAGCAAATAATGAATTTAACGATGTCGAAACACATCTCTAGCCTAGACCTCTAAATGTTTTTGTTAATGTTCCAAAATCTCCTTAGGTTAATTGAGATAAATTTTAAGTTTGATCTTGGATTAAGTTTCAGTTTTAAGGCTCAAAACGATGTCACCTAAACACGTATGATGCAACTATGATGAGAAAAGGATTATTTCCATTTCAATGAAAGATAATCTAATAAGGGAAGAGATTCAAACAATGATGCAACAATGAAGAATGCAACAAACAAAGCTTTCCTAACAAGACATTTCACTTTCATTTTCCAAATAGAACCACCAAAAGAGAAATGATTTCAATTTTCTTTTAATGAAGGAGAATGCACTCGATGCACTTTTTTAGCTTTCAATCACTAAACAATGTAATATATGTTTGATGATGATCCCAAAAATGACTTTTCAATGCAGGTGATCTAATGCACTTGAACAAAATTAAAATTTGAGATGAAAACTAAATAAATGCAAAATCAATTTCTTTTACGGTCTCAAAAGAACCGATAATGCTCGAACATCAGTAAATACATATTCATACAAACATACAAGCAACAAACAATAATTTTAATTGACTCAAAGAATCAAAGACTCAACCAAAATTTAGTTACACCACTTCAAACAATGGGAGGGAATTTTGCGCACCACAAAGAAACTAACACAAATCAAAGAAAATTCAATGCACATTGAGCAAGAGGATGACCTCAGAAATCAGGACACACTAGGATTTTTAGCAGAAACCCTAAAATTTCTCAATTTTAAGGACTAACACTACTTTACATAGAAAAATTTGTGCAGACAGGGTCATCAACAATACTTTACATAGAAAAATATGCGTTGGAAGCACTAATTTACATAGAAAAATCCGTGTTGGACAAGAAACTGGACCAGTGTGGGCAGATAGTGGAAGATAGGGTTTCCAGCACGATTGTAATGGGGAAAATCAACATTGTCAGTGCAATTGTAGCTAATAAAAAACAAGTTGAGCAAGGAAATTTTAGGAAAAGCAAGCAGATATTGAGAAAAATCCTAGACATGATACCCTAAATGACTGACTACTTAGAGTACAAACACAAAGGAAATCAAAACCAAGGATCATTGAAAGGTTGGACAAATTAATCAAAAAGGCCAAATTCAAAAGGAGGGTTGAAAGGGCTATAGGCTCCCCAGTGGAGTCACCAATTTGTTACCTAGGCAATACCTTATATGGATAGAAGCTATCACTCTATTCCAATGAGTGGATCTAGTAACAACAGAAACAAATACATGCAAAACTCTCCTCATTTAAATCAGAATGACATGAGAGAGGAAAGATGGCCTACCTCATTCCTATAAGATCTCTTTTCGATGTCGATGTCGATCCCGTCACTTCCAAGCTTGATCCTAGCCATTCTATTACAAACGAATACCTGCAAGAGAGATAAAACAAAGACAACAAAGGAAAAACATAGAATATGCATTCTAATGTAAACCTATGACAGATCAAGGAGTATCATACTAAGAAAGTAGTCATTTACACACTTATGGAAAGTAAACATGCATTGTATTAATAATAAACACAAGAGGGAAGCATACAACCACTACCTTAATGTTGGAATCCTGCTTCGGGATGGGTTTCCAAGTCCAAGCTAAGACCTTCAAGCCCTCCTTTCTTCTTCACAAATTGGTATCAATTAGGCACAATTTAACAGCAGCATGACCAATCTAGTATCACCAACCATTTGAGGGTGTAAGGGAATGAATTTATAGGGAAGGAGAGGGAGTTAGGGATCCACAAAAGGGGGAAGAAGGTCCACATCTTAAGGGGAAGATCCCTAAAGGTAGGATCAAGGACTCAAAATGGGAGAACTTGACCATATCCTTATTCAAAAATAACCAGCTTGCCATTCTCGAGGCTTCTAGTAAGAGAAGCTTCTGCTCCATTTTTGGAGAAATGGCTTGAAGAGGATCAACACAAATTTTCCTATCCAAATTCACGCTACCAGCGCTACTCACTAGTTAGACCAAAGGGTACCAGCACAGGTTTTCCTACTAAAAGTAGCGAGGCTTGCAAATAGGGTTTTTTGACAAGCTCTTCTAGAATTACTTCAAGGCATTTCTTCTTCTTTTCTTCAAGGATGCTCTGATCAATGTTTTTCATGGTGAATTAATTGATAGCTTTTTTCACTTTGTTACATTTTTGGTAAAGTTCAATAGCTCAGGGTATGAGACAGGGAGTACGAAAAATTATTGTATAATAACATCTCCCTCTGATATCCATTTTCAAGGGTCTTTACCTTTTTCTGACTTCCATCAAAGTCTTCACATCTTTCCGGGAGATTACCTAGTCAAATCTTCTTGGTCTTCTAGATGTTGATTTCCTTTACCAAGGTTGCACATCTCATGATCTCTTCCTTCCTTTCTCCACACATTTCTTTCCTGGGAACATCCAATCAGATTTCCTCAATTGAATACAACCTCCTTATACTTCATATGAAGACCTTTTATGTTTATTTCATCTAGTGTGATTTATTCTTTCATGCATCTTTTCATAGGAGGAGATCCCTTTAACTTAATCATGCTTCTCAAGATAGAAGTAACGATCCATGTTACCTACAACCATACGGCAAGACATTATAATATTAAATACAAGCATACATACCTCACTTACCTTTAGGTCATCTAGGATTCTTTCAACAACTTCTTTGATTGAAAATATCTTCAACCTCTTGATCGACTTCATCTCTCATGTCATCATACCATTATCCCATTAACTCCACAAGTTGGAGTTATTGATGAAACACTTTCTTCCTATCTAGATCAGTGAATCCTCCAATGAGGATTCCATCTCACATATCTTTATTCAATAGATGTTTCCCTTTTAAACTAATGTATGATGAGATTTGTCTTGGATGACCTCTTCCTTTGATCTTTCAATGAGGTCACCAAGAGATATATCCTTCAAATTTGAATATTTGACATTCTTCATGTTTCCTATGATGATGTCATGAGATTTTGTTTCTAATGCTTCCATGATGCCACGATGCATCTTATTATTTATTATAGACATATCATATAAGATTTAGAAGCTATGTCAAGACCCTTTGCAAGGGAGACTATCAGATACATAGTAGAGATCTCTTACTTCCTCTTTTCTTGGACTTCTTTTCAGGTTCCTCCACTTCTTCGATGATATGGGTTTCTTTTCTTCTTTTGATATTGTCCCTTTAGGACAATATTTCCTGTAAAGTCCATAGTCTTTACTTCCATAGCATTGAATCTTAGTTATGCTTTTCTTTCTTTCCTACAAATGTTTGTGTCTTTTTAACCTTCAACACTTTTCCCTCAACTTGTCTTCTTCTACCTTTCATAGAAACCACAAGTTTTCGAATGAGGTAACTTTCTTATCCCCATGGATATTTGTTATCGTGTTCAATAGTTAGTGAATTTAGAACAATGATGATTATATTCTTATCATCTCTCCTAGATCTCACAGTTGAGATCTTATGAATATATTCGTTCATTCTTTGATACCTTCAATTTTGCATAAATAATATCTAAATCATGTGAGCTTATTTATTGCATATTCAGAGAATATTTTACGAGCTTATCATATACATATCTTTGACGTCTCCAATATTGCTATATGAGGGGACCTTTCATAAGAATCCCTCTTCATAAATTCAGAGGAGACCTTTTTCATTGATGTGTTCAATGACTTCACTTTCTTCGAGGACTATGTCTATCCTCCTTTTTTATGCGAGGAATTTTTATGACCCAACCAACTTATAGATCTCCTTGAAAATAAGAAGTAATTTTACCAAATTTGATTAAATAATGAAATAAAATTACTTGACAAGTGAAGATGAAATCTTCAACTTGATCACTTTGATGATGATTGAATAATATGTATTAGTGCTTCCTCTTGGATGATCTTATTCAAGTACAAGGAGAGAACCCTTGCTTCAATGAGAGGGAAATTTCCTCATAGTTTTGAAGATGATGATAGTGCCTTCTCGCTTTCAAGATACTTCAACTACTTTGGTAGTGAATGAGTGTAGATCAGAATAACTTCTAGGGTTGCAACTTTCTCCAAGATGATGTGATATTCGTCTTTAAATTCCTTCAAGCTACCTTTCTTTGTAGATAAGTTGATGAGGGTCTTTTGGGTCTTTTGATGATGAATACAGGATCCAAAACTTTTGTTTTTTTAGGTTGCTTCTTCGATCTAGGGTTTGATTCTTCAATGTAGATCTTGATCTTTTTCTTTGATAACCTTCGACCTGCTTTTATTCCTTGCTTGAAACTCGATCCTTGAATGTCTCTTTGATTAGATGCCCTTCCTTTCACTTCAACACCTTAGCTCTGATACCATGTTGAGAAATCTAGGGCATTGGTATTAGGTGATTTCTCTTCTATTAGTGACTTCTTGTGAATGATTTTTACTTGTTTAGATTAGGATCTTATTCATGTTAGATTATTAATGTTCTTCTTCATCAAACAGTAAAAAATGAATGAACATAAATAGACAAGATACCCAACATGTAGGCTATAATCCAGGGCCAAAACCTCTCATTCTTTGAGAGGAAAACCCGTGCAAAATTATTCTTATAGAGATTCCAATTGACGAATACCAAGACCAAGAACCTTGACCTATTAGTCACTCCAACAGCCAAAATTCCTCTTCCATTTTATCGATTACGCTTTATCGATTTCTTCTTCATTAGATCTTGAATCATATGAGATCACTGTAGTTATATCAAAATGATATCACAATAATTCTCTTCTTCCTTCAACAGTAGAACTGAATCCCTATGTCTGAGATAATACCAAGGCCTTATTTAATATTAACAGCTAGTCACATAATAATTGTCTTCTTTCTGAGAGGCATCAAACACTTCTATGTTGTAATGTATACTGAGTCATTGTAGAATACTATTGAGCCGTAGGTTCTTCATTATATAGAATTGTAACTATCGCGAAGAAATTGAATTGTGGTCTATAAAGAAACCATTCTCCCTCGTTGTTACTATGATCATAAGAAGGATCTGAATTCCTTTGAAATTGGTTAAAAATAGAGAGAACTATGTTTTTCATTCTCCATCCATGTTCCTTTCTATGATACATATGAACTTGTTACTGCCTCCAAAAATCTCAGACATTCGAAGTCTTCTCACTGTGTCACAAATTTGAAATTATCTCTGTTTTCAGCCATCCGAAAAACTCAATATACATTTGCAAAATTGTATGTGTAATTGTGAAGAGCCCACATGCCTATTTGTAGTGGTTGTGCTATAAATAAGTCGACTTGTATTTATGAATGGTCGTGTCTTCAAATAGTGAGCTAACATGAGTGTTGTTACTCCATCTTGAAGCCAACAAAGAGGAGGAGGACTTGTTCTTGTCATTGGAGGGCTATTTGTCAATATTTTGACTCATATACATTCTTCATTCATGGCATTGACTCTATATGACTTTTATGACAAATACTAAAGCTCTCAATGGGAGCTTATCTAAAAATAAAACCTCTTGCTCATGAAACCCATGAATCAAGGCATAATAATTTTAATTTTCTTCTATACATCATTTACAAAAATCACAGTTACATGTCATTATGAAGACTAAACCTAGTTATACTTTTCTAACAAGTATGTCATCTAAAAAATCTACCCCTAGAGTCTCTTTCCGTATACATGCATTCTAAAATTATTTCTAATTATGCATTTGACAAAGAATGCCTCTCAATTTGAGATGCAATATAACAATTCTGGCTAGGAAGAACCCCACAATTGTGATGTGCAAGTTCTTACCTCTCATCTTAATGCTCCTCCTAATCAAAGTTATGTAAATGAAAATACATTCACAATCAAAGGCTAATACCTATGTATACTTCCCTGGTAACGATGCCAAAAAATTTGGGTAATTTAACTGTGAGTTAAATTACTTAGCATTAAAATATCAATCTAGGTTTCTACACTCGTGATGCACACTTGCACAATATATGATATGAAATTAACTTTCAATTTTAAGAGAAAACCTAATCTAATGAAAAGAAATTGTAATATTGAAATTACAATAGAATCATATTCATGAAATGATATCCAAAATGAGCACACACACACTTTCATATGAAAAATAAAAATTCATTCTATGAAAGAAAGTTTTTAATATAAGGGAAGTAAGAGATACTAAATTAGAAAGCAATGAAATTTTGATTTATGGCAAATGAAAAAACAATTTAATCTATGAGAAAACTATGAAACCAAATTCTATAGTATGAAAGACAATGAAACTTTATGCTATGAAGGCAATTAAATTTTATGAATATATTCAGATATTATTCTATGAAAGCATTTTAATTCTATTCTAAACTCTATTCTATGTAAGTGTTTAAACTTTTATTCTAATGAAAATAAATAAAGACTTACCCTATGAAAGCAGGTAGAATCTATTGTATGAGAAAACAATTGAATTCTATATTATCAAACTCTATTCTAAGAAAGCATCTAAATTATGTTCTAAGGAAGCAATTGAATTCTATTCTACAAAAGCATTTAAAAATATATTCTATGAAATCAAAGACAAACTTGTCCTATGAAAATAAGAAAATGTTATTCTAGGAAAGACTAATTTGAAATGATAGTTTCAAATTAAACCAAAGGTTGTAAAGGACTAGTGTGTTACATAGTTCAAGATTCACTCATGTCTGTGAAAAAACTCATATGTTATCTATAAATATGAGACTAAAACAATTGTAGATATGAAATACTAATCACAAAAGTGATTAACAATTTTTTTTTTGCTTTCCAAAGGTTTATTTAGGTGCTTGTATCTGCATAAGAACAAGAAGTAAATAAGTAAACAATAGTGTGGAAATGAATAGAGAAAAACATAGCATTAAACAAAATACTAAAAGAAATATTACATAAAGCAAATGAAAGGAAAATAATCTACACTTGTACTCAATAGGGGATCCTCCTAAGGCACACGAGAGATGGAAAAATTGAAAAATTTACCGATCAAACATCAATTCTTATCATGAAGGCACAACCATAAAAGAGAATTGTATTAATTGATTAGTGCATATACAATCAAATGAACTTCACTTGAATTAAAAAATAATAACAACATTTGAGCACATGGTTCGCTTCTTAGTGAACCATATTATAATTTTTTAACATAAAAAATTGAGAAACTAATTGCTAAAAGCTAGAACTATAATAATTCAACATCTCATTCTTTGATTTCTATGGGAACTCTAATTCACACGATTCACTATCAGAGAAGAAAATCATGTGAGAAACACATCATCATCTTTCAAATCCTTCACTCCTTCATGATCATGCTCGCTTTATATGGAATCACACTCACTTGATTCTTTGTTATACTGCTAAGAATATGCCATGTCACAATTTGACCAAAGGTTTGACTTTCATGTTGCAGTCAACCTACAAATTTCCATTTGTGCCTGATAGGTGGAGAATGATGTAGGCACCATTTGGCATATTCTCATGTGCTTTGGTTGATTCTTCCTTCATGATATATATTCAAACCTTGGATTCAGCTACAAAAAATTAGTAGGGCAACGAAATGTGTTAAATTTTGTAATTCATTCAAATTAAGCCAAATTTACAAAGTAAGACATATAGAAAGGAGAGATACTAGATCTCTAATATCGCTTATATATGTAGCTCTAATGGCTTTTTATTTCAAAATAATAGTGTAGTGATGTGAGTATAAGTTGAAAAAGGAGTGAAAAGTAAGGTAACAAACTACCAAAAATATGCAATTGACATGGCCCAACAACATCGTCTCTTGCAATTCAAATTACTTGTAAAAATCCCAAATGGGTATCCAAATGATGCCCTCAAATTTTGAAGATAAGAATTTCAGCACTCATGATATGCCTACTTTCGTGTGGCCTAAACCTATAAGGATATAAATTGAAAGTGTGAAAAAAAATATTTTATTTCTTTCCATTCAACAATATTCATCCATGGTGCTAACGCCCTCATACATTGTTTAATGTTTTCTTAAAAAAAATTCATGAAATGTCCATTTTAGAGCTCAAATTTTCCCTAATACTCCTACGAGTAATTCCCTATATGTATATTTTTATTGGTCATTTACATATATTAGCCAATCATGACAAGTTTTATATGTTGTTTTCAAAGAAAAAAATATAAAAAGTTAAAATATAGTGCAACACAGAAAACAAACAATATTTTTTCCATTATTCCATCCCCCCTTCCCCTAGGTGAATAAGTTTAATCTCCATTGAATTTAACTTTGAGGATTTTTCTTCACTCTTATCACTTGCTTTTAGTCAAAGAATTTCATTTTATTTTATGTGATTTTAGGAAGTTATTTTCAATGGGAGGTGATTTTTAAGTGATTAGGATTGTTTTTAGAAAGATGGTTTTCAAGTTATTGGATCATGCCATTGCATTTATTTCTAATTCAAAATAAATATCATTTTGAAATATTTTGGTCATAAAAGAGTTACCAATTTCATATCACATTTAGTCATTTAAAATCAAAATTGCCTTTGCATTTCATGGTTTAGGATCGAAGATATTTTATCTTTGATCACTAAATATCATTGGCCATCTTGAAACTATGAAACAAGATGGATAAGTCATAGTATGATAGTTAACTTTTTTTAATTAAGATTCAATTTCAATATGAATATCAAGTTGCTTTGAATTGAAGGTTTTCCCTCAAGTTCCAAGCTATTTCCTATTTTCATAATTATTTTGGGAGTTTCTGGATTCTTAGTATCCCATATATTATGTCCCCCATATGGAGCTACTTTTATCACCCAAAATTAATTTCTTCATAATTCATCATGGTGATATAACTGTGATGGTTTATGGATACATTATGGGATGTTCTTAGTAAAAGTTCACCATTCAACATCAACAATTAATTGGTAAATTTTGATTGAACTGTATTTATCTCTTTTGAGTCTACATATTTGAAGACCCTTTATGAAGATGTTCCTATGGTCAACATTTGAGCCCAGCTAGTGTTACATAGTATTTTTTCACGCCTCCTGCACTTCCTTGTGACATACCCTGAAGTGCCAAAAACATGATCATTATACAATATACTCATCAATTTATACAGTGCAGATCCCTCCTTTAACTTTTCTTGGTAAATATCTAGAGCTTTCCCTAAAGAAATGGCTCATGAAACCCTAAAATGAATATCATCGCCCTTATGAAGCTCAAAGCCGCGATGATCGCCTGTTGCACCTTGTTAAGCTAGTGATGGCATCACTCTTTTCTCTCTCGTACTTGCAATGGTCTCAAAAAGGAAGTTTTCCCAAAGAGGATGAGAAGCTTCGTGCTCTAGAAGCTTCCAGAGTGGCGAGCTGGAGGTGGTTTCGCATAGATGAGGTCGAATCCTCCTAATTTGACCTCTTGGTCTCATCCCTATGAGCTACCTCCTTAAGATGTGGGCCTAATCCTATATTTGGAGGAGGTATAACTCCCTCTCCCAGCCTATAAATTTCCCCCCTACCATTCCCAAATGGTTGATCTATGTCTATTTGCACCCGTATGTTGAGCTTGTTCTTAGAGGTTATTCATTAGACTTGGAGAAGGATCGTTGGAGAGTTTCTTGGATTGGACTTGGATTACCACTAAAGGAGAGCCTTTAAACATCAAGTCTATGGTTATAAGCTTCCCCTTTATTCTTTAAATAAAAATACAACTATTGGTTCATCTTCCCAAAATATATACGTTCATGTATGTATTGGTTTAGCATTCCTTGATTAGCTACATAGATTATTATTGGAATTTCTATTGGTTTTGGCATGATTTGTTGTCTCTTGATTGTTTTTGCAGGTACGCAAGCACTGGAAGAAGAAAAAACAAGACCCCTACATAAGTAGTTTGAGGATCTCAACAAAGGAAATCAGATTAGCATCAGAGAAAGGTAGGCCTTCTCTCTTGTTCTATTTTTCAATCATGATCTAGGACGATGTCTAGTTGATTGTCCCTTCAATTGCTAGACCGACTCATTGGCTAGAGGGATCATCTTTGTCCACAAAGAGGATTAACCTTGTCTACAAAATGGTGACTCCGTTGGGGAGCCTATGACCCTTTCCTTCCTTTCCTTCACCTTGCCTTTTGACAAGTTTGGTCAACCATTGATTTTTAGACTTCATTCTTTGCTTACAGTCAGTGTCATTGCCTGGTAGATGTTTGAAGATTGTTAAATTGAGCTGTTTTTGAAAAAAATAGATTTCTTTTTCCTTTTCCTCGACCATCGCGAATATGGGCCTTAAAGTTGTGATGATATCGCTGGTGTTTTAGTTACAGCAGCGATGATCACTACGTTATTGCTAGCAAGTGCGATGATTGCAAAAAACTTAGAAATTTAGGGTTTTCTCTTTGATTTTTAGTTTCAATTTTCTTCTCCTTGTGATTTACCAGTGTGTTTCTCATTGAATCTCTCAGTTTCTACTTGCAATTTCCTTTTGACTTGGCTTGAGTGTTCTTGAAGTTTGATTAGCCTTTTACGGTTCTAGGTTTTCTAGGTCAACCTTAGTACACTCTTTGGTATTCCGATTAGAGATCAAAGATTCATTGCCTGCTCTAAAAAGTATTTATGTGTTTAGACGTGCTTGCATATTACTTTTGGTGCTTATGAATTAAGTTGTTTTCATTAGAGGATATAGTGAAAGTTGCTTAATATTCAGTTGAAAAATGATAGATTACAATTCAATCGTCTCATTGTAATCAAAAGAAAGTGTTTTCTTTGAAGTTTTTATGTTTCGAACTGAAAGTGGAAGTGTTATTCTTTTCCTATTTTTTAGAACATTTTGTGTTGCATTCGAATCATTCATGTGAAAGTGATTTTCATACTTCTCGGTTTGCTTGCATTCTCTTTCCCTTTGCACTAGATTACATTTGTTGCATTTTGAAAAAGAGAAAAATCATTATTACATCTTAAGGAAATTTTTCTTTAAGATTTTTTTTGGCATTTCATTTGCTTATCATGTGAAAGATTAGATTTCATATTTTTTGCATTTAGCATTTGAAGATGGTCATAGATGCATATTGCATTTGGTTTGATGCATGATTTGTGTGATTTTCTTCCCTACATAGCTAGCCTTCATCGAATTGAAAGATTTCATTTCATCATTTTGTTTACATTTTAGGAAGAAGAAACATCATTAAGGACTTGAAATTGAGATGTAATTACAAGATTAACTTTAAAATCTATCAATTAACCTAAGGATCATTTGAAACATTAACGATCATATCTAGTGGTCTAGGTTAGAGACATGTTCCAGCGTCTTTAAAACTTAGTAACTTTCATTAGTTTTGGCATTAGACAGAACTAGCATGGACTTGTGCTCCCGTACCATCACATATATAAAGGGAGACCCCTCTAGGTTGCAATCCTTTATCTATAGGAAGCCAAGTCTGCCGCCCTGTAAACGTGATACACCAAACACAGCATTCGGGGAGATTTCTTGCACGTATGCCAATTCCTTGGCCAATTTATTGGCTAGGGTGTATATTGCAATTCATGGTTACTTGGTACTCCTTTTACCTAGATTCAACTGAGCAGTCATTTGATCTTTTTTGACTCTTTAAATTTGAAGAGATCATTGAGCAACTTGTCCTTTCATACTTGCAAAACTATTGAAAGTGACTAGAGTCACCTTTTCACCCTTTTCTCGACTCTTAAAAAATAAAAAGGAAATGTTTTTGTTTCTAAAATTTAATTGCCCACGGTAAACATGTCAATCCCAAGCAGTTGCTTCTTAGACCAAATTAAGTAATTCCTTGTTAATTTCAAGATTGTTAAATCCTTAATCAAATTATTTCCTTTCCCTTTTTTCTATTGAGGGTAAGCCATCGTGGTTGAACCATTGAGTCCATCTCATTGTTCCCCTTCATTTTGTGATACTGAAGGGTCCTCCCAAGGAGTTCATCCTGAACTTTCTTAGTCGCTTGAGGATCAAGGTGTTGAACTTGGAATAGTTTTGAGTATCCAACCTTTGTCTTCTCGTACACCTCCATCAGATTCTTGGTCACCTCAAGAATCTGATCTGAATTCCTCTAATAATCCTATCCTAACACCTGAGAGTCCGCAGACTCCAAAAATTTCTCAAAGGATGGTTGTTTATCCACCAAATCCATTACTCGATCATGTTGTGATATCTCCACAACGTCCATATAGTCCGTATGATTGGGATGGTGTTCCTTTGGAGTTATCTCCTCGTACATCTCTGGTTCCTCATTTCCAGTTTTTTCCATCTATGTAGTCAGAAGACGATATCCCAGTGTCCTCTCCAAGTCATTCAGAAGTTCCCACTACCCACACTCCTCACACAGATGATGAGCAGGGATATGAGTTCCCTCCAGAAGGCTTCCCTTTTACAAGAAGAGTCTTGTCTCTCTCTTGTCCTGAGTTTAGTGAGCCCATATTGTCACACGGTTATACCTCTCTAGCTCAGTTGGTTTTGGGAACTCCTAGTGCCTCATCATTGTATTAGAATCCCATCTGGTCTTCCAGTGCTATGCCTACATGTTACACAGCATTCTATCGCTGTCCTTGTACTCCATGCTCTTTGATCTTGGAGGACCTCTACAGTGAACCTCGCATGCTTTTCCTTCATGGAGAAACACCCATTATGTCCCTCTTCATGAACAGGTCATTTCCCTTTTGCACCATTTCCCATGAAACTTATGTTTTGGCCAGTTTACAAGACCGCCACTAATGGCCTTTGTCTCCCCCATACCGATGTGCAAAGATTACCACTACTCACGCCGAACGGAGCGGCTGAGCTATATTTCAATCGTGTCAGTCCTGTTATGGAAAGTTTTTAAAATTAGAGTTGAAGCTTCCAACTCTAGAGGCTCCGTAACAGAAGTCTGGTAAATGGTTTGGCTGGATGTGGTCGAGGATGATAGTTTGGGCTCCTTTCCCCTATAATGATGGAACTACCTCAAGGGATAAGTCCTTCTCCCATAAGAAGAGGATCCATCTCCCATCCATATTTCCTATATAAACCTCCTTTCTTCCCAAGCACAAACTAGTGTGAATGTTATAGTCACAGTGATAGTTTTGGCAGAGTTATTGTTGAGTGTTGATCCTATTTTGGAGTAGAAAAGGAAGCTATTACTAGTTGTAGCTACCTATTTGTGTGAGGGAGAAGTGTGTTTTGGTTTGAAGTGAAGCCCAAAGGTAAGAGCATTTAAACTATTGTTGTTTGAAGCCATCATGGAATGCTAGCAGAAGTGTGTGGGAACTTGGTCTTGTCAAAGGAAGATTGCAGCGTCAAGGCAAATGGTTGTAATCTCTCTTTGATATTAATATATGCAAATGCAACTATCGATTGATTTCATACATGTTTTGTAATATTACATATCCATGTCTTAATGCTTCTTGACATGTTAAGTAGGTTGAATTACAATGTGTCTATTATTATGTTTGTGTGTTGTTGTTGTTTACTTGTTTTAGGAAATTGAAGAAGGAAGCAAGATATTCCTAGAGGGAGAAAGCAAAGACTTCATCAAATAGGATAAGCGACCAAGAGGTAGGCCCTCTTGATTGATTATAACCTAAGGAAATCTTCCATAGAATGTATCTGTTGTGGCTAGACCCATTATCAGGCTAGAGGAATTTGTTCGTGTCCACACTTATAATTTTACTTAACCACAAATTGGCGACTCCACTAGGGATCCCAATCCTTTTGTTTGTTTTGGATTTCATGATTTCGTGAGAAATTTTCTAGTTTCATGTTTTCCCTTTGGTTTTGTTTCTTTTCTCCTGATTACTGACCTAAGTATAAAATTCATAGTAGCAGATTTGATCCCTCTGTTGATTTTTTTTTCCTTAGATACCTCAGCCAACGTGTTTAATCCACTGACAGTCATGCCGACCAACACAAATTGTTGAGGAATAGTCACACCGACTAGCCTCTGGCACTCATTGTCAATTAGGAAGTCGCGCTGATACCTGTAAGTGAAGATTAGGGCTTGACCCAATCTTGGCCAGTGTCTTCTTCTCCTATGTTTTGACCTCGCGAGCCTTTCTAGCTATTTCCTCCCTGATTAGAAAGCTACTTTTCATTTGGTTTTTCTTGCATGTTGGCTTGTCATCTTCATATTTGATTGATTGAGTCATTGAGTGGCCAATGACACTAGGGCATCTAGTTGATCTCCCATTTAGTAGTTTGTGAACTCACCAAGTCATATTGTAGGTGTGTTTACTCCTTGCATTTGTCTTTTGGTCCTTTTTATGACTTTGACCTCTTTTTGCACAAGTTTGAAAAAGTTTCGTTTACTAGCTTGAATGTCTCTTTCAGGCATATATTACATTGTTGGCTTTGTGTTTGGAAAAGTCAATGTTTCATTGATCTGAATGAACTTCTCTTTTCGTGTTTTTATCTGCTTGAAGAGCTCATTGTCTTGAAAAAACTTTCATTGAAAGATTGTATGCGAAACGTTTGTTTCGTTGTTTCATGAGAAAGCATGAAATTGTAGCCTGTTGCTTCATTGTGTTATAAAAATTTGCATATTTTTAAAGACTATAATTGCATTAGCATTTGAAAAAGGAAGAGAATTTTTCATTTTGAAAGGACTAATAGATAAATGCTTGTCAAGAAATTAGGAATTGGAATGCATTTTTCATTAGTTTATTTTTTTGAAAAAGTAAGGTGGTAAAGATCATTTCGGTTTCATTTGCTTGATTGTTTGCATTTGATTGAGTAGTTTCTACTCTTTGTAGTGTAGGAATTTCATCGAATTGAAGGGTCTTGTCTCATTTAGTTGCATCTTAGGTTTTTCGAGTAGCATCGCTAAGACCTGAAAACTAAAACGTAACTCAAGATAAACTATAAATGAATTCAATTAACCTAAGGCACATTTGACAATAACGATCATATCTAGAAAGTCTACGCTAGAGATGTGTTCTAGTGTCTTTAAACCTAGCAGTTGTTGTTAGCTTCAGCATTAGACAGTGCTAGCACAGATTTGTTCTCCCCATACCATCGAGTATATAATGGAAGACCCCACTAGGCTGCAATCCTTTTATCTTTATGAAGTCGAGTCGGCCGCCTTGTGAACGTGATACACTGAACACAACATTCGGGGAGATTGCCTGCTCGTACTTCTTGGTTCACCAAGAGGTATTCTGAAGTTCATGGTTGCCTGGTAATCCTGTTTAACTAGATCATCCAAAGCAGTCATTTGATCATTTTGACTCATTAAATTTAAAACGTCATTCGAGAACTTGTCCTTTCGAGCTTGTTTCCAATCGAAAGTGATAGAGTCATCTTTTTTCTTTCTCGACTCTTAAAATATGAAATAACATTAGCCTTTTATGCGTCTTAATAATTGATTGCCCACGATCCAAAACATCCCGTTAGTCTTTTTGACCAAATCGCGAGTTCCTTTAAAAGGACATTTTAAAGCCTTGAAGTTATTTGTTCTATCGACTAAGACAAGGTCATCGTGGCTGAACCATCTGGTTCACCCAATTCCTCTTCCTCTCCTCCATCAAAAAGATTGTCTAAGAAACCATTTCCAAAGTTATCAGAGTCACTTGAGGACCAAAATGTTGAACTCGCAATTGTTTTGAGTATTCAACCATTGTCATCTCGTCCTCCGCCTACTTTCGATTCAGGTTCATTTGCTGATCTTAGCCCAAAATCTTCGGACAATCCCATTCGAGCTCCAGAGAACTTGTCAACCACTGACAATCAACTTGGACTAGTTATCTATCCTTTGAACCCTCTGTTTCACGTTGTTGAGATATCACTGCAGCATCCTTACAGTCCATACGACCAGCCAAGTGTTCCTTTGGAACTATCCCCCAATACACGTTCGGCCATTCGTTGTTGTTTGTTTTCAAACATGCAATCCGAAGGCGATGCTCCAGTCACATCTTCAGATGAGTCTGAAGTTTCTACTCCACACTCTATTGAGGGGGAAGAATTGCAATTGTAGTTCCCTCTCGAGGGTTTCCCTTATTCGGAATGTATTCCCACCAGTTTTCCCTTATTCGGAATGTATTCCCACCAGTTTTCCACTCAACTATGTGTCTTTGGGGCACTTAGTTTCAAGCACACCTAGTGCCTCATCACTCTACCATAATCTTGTATCGGCGTCAAGCATTAGGCCTACGTCAGGTCCATTCATCACAAACATGACTTCCCAACAAGCTGTTACTTCAGTCCCCATGCAACCCACCATTTTGAATACCCTTGTATCATCCCAGTTAAACGTCAGTCACAACCGACAGTTTCAAATATTGTCTCTATCAGTTCCTTTGTCCCATTAGTCAGTGACCAGATATTGCCACCGCCTGAGGGTAGAGCCTTAATGTCTCTATGGTGTTAGGTGCCACTAATTTGAGTGGCTCACAAGCTCAAATTATTGGTATAAACCAACCCTCTTTTGGTATCATTTATAAACCTATTGACCCTACTAGATCAAGCAATGTCCAGTACCAACAAGTTCAAAATCTTGTTGGTCTGTCTAGATCGAGCAATGTTTAGTATCAGCAGCCCTATGGGGCTTAGGTCCAATACCAAAATCCTTGTGTTCCATATGGTTCTCAAGGATTGGTTAATCAACCTTACACCCTCCAAGCTGGGTAGCACATCGAGCCTGGCTACGGCCAGATTTAGTTCGGTAATTTCCCGGGCACTGTTCAAGTACCCTTGCAACAACAAGGACAACCTTTACAACAACCATGGTAGCCTTTGTTACCACAAGGGAAACCTTTGTTGCAAGAAGGGCTCTCCACACAATAGTAAGGGGAAATTATCCTGCATCAAGGTCTCCTATAACAACCACAAGGTCAATCCTTACAGCAGTTGTAGCAAGTCGTGCAACAGCAGATGCAATATGCTCCACATACCTCTCAACCCATACCCTGATAGGGACAACCTCTGCAAACCCAGGGACAAATTTTGTAACTGTAAGGTCAACCCTTGCAACAACAAAACCAACTAGAGCAGCAATAACCCTTGCATACATACCAACAAGTTCAACCCTTGTAGGGGTAGGTTCAATGTCAAGTCCTGCAGTAGCAGGCCCATAATTCTCTTGTCCTAGGTCAACAGGTTTAGAATCCTGTCGGCCAAGGGCACCAAGTACAAAACCCCTACGTCCAAGGGTGAGAAGCGTATCAACCTTATGCCCAAGGACTGCAAGCCCTGAACCCTCTTGTTAAGGGACAACAAGCTCATCAACCCTATGTTCAAGGACATCAGGTCCCATATCCATATGTCCAAGTTCAATAGGCTCAACAGCCTTTTAACCCATACATTTCTTATCAACAACCTATGCCTGGACAGTTTCAAGGTATTCAAGGTCAAAATCCTCCCTATGGTCAAGGTAATCCACAATGGGGGTAGCCTCAGATGCCATATGGTCGAAATCCCCCACTATGGGGCCAAAACCCTTACCAGTAGGGATTGGCTCCTCCTTATGGGCTCACCTATCGACCTCCCATGCCTTTTAACAATCAATTACCTTTCTTGGATACACTTGAGTTGCCGGATGTATCACACCTTACGAATGATTCAATCCTTCATTCACCGTACTGGCCTCCGGTGCCGACCAAGATACCAAGTGATTGCCAAAACTTCGATGGAAAACCTAAAGAAGATCCTCAAGCCCATGTGATGACATATCACCTCTGGTGCTCATCGAACTCGTACGTGGATGATTCCATTCATCTTCATCTTTTCCATCGAACCCTCACAGGTGCCGTAGTAAAATCGTACATCGAGCTACCTCGGAGTACCTTCCATGACTTTAATTCATTAGCCATGGATTTCCTCACGCATTTTCAGTTACCAGTTCACTATGAAACTGACACCTATTTTCTCGCATCACTTAAGCAAGACACCACGACACACATCTCTGCTCATATCCATGAATGGATACGTAGGTATCACCTGATCAAATTCAAGATAGTTGATCAGTTGCTCACTGAATGGTTTACCAAATCATTTGTAGCCCCAATTGCTCGCGATCTAGCTATGGGTGGATGCGTCACTGAAGAGCAAGCCATCGCTCATGCCCAATACTTGGATCTGGTTTACTCTCAGTTTGGCACTTCATACGAGTTGTTACCCAATGTCCTATGGCCATCGTCTGATCCCGCAACATCGGAGTCACCAGTTGTTCCTCCCGTTGATGGAGTTATTGGTTTAGTATCCCAGACCCCTAAAACTTCTTCCAAATAGAAGTTGGTCTCGAATGCTACTCCTAATAGTTCATCTCAGAATCCACCTGGACCTTGTAAAACCTCAAAGGTCCATGCTCTCCAGTCTACTGTAGTGGAAAAATCTTCAAAAGGAAAGAAGAAAGGCAAAGGAAAAGCTAAATCTGATGCCCCAAAATAGGGTCCTCCCAAATCTTCTGTTGGTGAATCCTCGCAACAGAAACCCAAGTATCCCTGCCTCATTTTCAAGGAGGATCACTACACTAAGTATTATCCTAGACGATTCAAAGTTAGTCGCCTGCTCAAAGGGACCCTTGTTGTCCTTAAAGAGCCATTTCCATCTCAGCAGACCCAAATGGTAGACCAACCTTGATCTGCTTCCTCCGCATCTCAAGTTCATGATGAGCATGCCTATTAATGTGGCTACCCAGTTGAAATATTATCAAATTCCAACTCTGGAAGCTAGGAAATAAAAATAAGTTGCACCTTCTTCTTCTTCTACCTGAGTTCTGGCCCTTTGCAAATTGAGCGCCCTAACCTTGATTCCTCTACGCGGTCACCCTCTCAAGGTGTGCTACAGAAATCCTTGTATAATCCCAATTCCCAAGCCACTCAACACTACAATATTGTTGAAGATTTGGCTCAGCCACTGTCAGCCATGTCAGCTCTCGAGGTACTCCAAAGCTGCCCATCGCAGTGGAAATATTTGCTGTCAGCTATCGGGGGCATCAATCCCACCGATTCTAATTTGATATGTTTCGATCTAGAGAACCATGTTCCATGACTCCCTCATTAGGTTGCCTTTATTATTCAAGTAATCATTAATGAGAAGACCATCCACCGCACTGTCATTGATGAACGTGCTTCCACCTACATCATGTCAACTGCTTGTTGGAAGGCTATTGGTTCCCCTGCACTGAACCAGTCTCCGAACACTTTGGAAGCTTTCGATGGGTGTGATTCGTGACCCTTCGGTGTCTTACCTAACCTTGCCATCACCTTGGAAGGCAAGACAGTGCAAGTCGAAGTAGAGATTTTTGACGCCAATCTCAATTATAATCTTCTACTCAGCGGAAGTTGGACTCATGCCATGCATGTCATGGCCTCCTCTTTGTTTTGTGTGGTCTGTTTTCCCCATCAAGCGAAGATTGTCACCATCGATCAGCTGTCTATCTTTGCCTCTTCCTCCTCAAATGACAATGTTCCATACGTCAAGCACTCTGGTGCTCCCTATGAGAGTGTAGGGTGGGTCTCTTAAAATATTCTACCTTGATGGGAATTTTTCCACTCCCACCTCCTCATGTTGCCTCTGTAAACATGGTCTCGGTCAAATCTGATCCTTGGGTCATACCTGCACCAGATCTTTTTGATACTTGGGGTGAGGTTATGCCACTTAGTCCCGTCGAAGTCAATTACGTGGAAATTGTTTCGGCTTCAAAATCTGCATCCTTTAATTCTCATATGTCAAAGACCTCTCTCGATATGTATTCTTAATCCCCCTGGCTTGAACTTTGGAATCATCTGATCCCTTAGCTGAGACCTTCCTCGTTGATGAAGGTATCATGGAAATCATGTCTCTCGAGGGACCACCATGGATCGATACTCATCATTGCTCCTCCTTCCTACCTCGCCCAACGGTCATGTCTACTGCTTTTGAAGAGTCCTCTTCTCCATTTCCACCACTGACTATTACTCATAAAGTATGGTCAGAAGGAAATTTGGGTAATATTACCCAAACGATGCCGATTGACGTTTCTATCAAACCCAGTGTCGTTGAACATGTTCATATTGGGGTATCTTGTTCTCCAGATGAGATCAAGACACATACTTGTCTATTTCAGGAATTTTGTTATGTGTTTGCATGGTCTTACAAAGAAATGCCTGGCATCAATCCTAGCATTATGGTGCATGAAATACCAATGTATCCGCATGCAAAGCCCGTTCGCCAATAGCTTCGCCTAGTGCACCTTAGGAAGGTCGTTGCTATTAAGGGTGAAGTTGAAAAGCTTCTCAAAGCTAGGTTCATTTATCCGATCCCCCTTACAGACTGGGTGTCCAATATTGTCCCGGTGACTAAAACACAAGGCACGATCCACGATTGCATGGATTATCGAGATCTTAATCGTGCTTGTCCTAAAGACAACTATCCTACTCCCTTCATTGATCAAATCATTGATGAATGTGTCGGGAGTGAAGTCTTTTCCTTTATGGATGGTTTTTATGGTTATAACCAGATTAATATCACATTGGATGACCAAGAAAAGACAGCCTTTATCTGCCCATGGGGTACATTCGCATACAAGAAGCTCCCTTTCGGCCTCAAAAATGTTGGAATCACATTTCAATGGGCAATGTCCTACGTGTTTCATGATATTTGTAACATTGTCTAGCCTTACTTGGATGACCTTCCTTCCCATTCTCTTAAGCGCCAAGATCACCCAAACCAACTTCGGCAGATTTTTCTACGTTGCAAACACTATAGCATTTGGTTAAACCCATGCAAATGTGTTTTCTATGTGGAATCAAGACGACTCCTTGGTGTCATCATTTCCAAGGATGGTATTCGCTTGGATTCGGTAAAAGTTGAGGCCATTGTAAATCTACCCCCTCCATCTTCACTACACCAACTCCAGAGCCTACAAGGAAAGGCCAACTTTCTCCATCATTTTATACCCAACTATGCGAGGCTAGCCATAGGATTTACCCAGTTACTCAAACAAGGAATGCCCTTTGCATGGGATGAGGTGGCCCAAAAATCTTTTGATGATCTTAAGTTTTTCCTCATAAATGCTCCTCTATTGCATCCGCTGGACTATTATCGAGATTACATCCTTTACCTAGCCACGGCCCCTAGCACCATTGTTATGGTTTTGGTCCAAGACAATGACAAATGCAGTGAACATGTGATCTACTACCTTAGTCGGAATCTCCTCGACATTGAAATGCATTATGCATATGTTGAGAAGTTGGCTTTGGCTTCCGTTCAGGCTGTCAACGCTTTCGGCACTATATCCTTTTACGTACGACTATAATGATTTCTAAATGCAACCCTATGCCTATATCCCGACTCGTCAGTTGCTGGGGAGAAAGTATTCTAAATGGATAACTATCCTGCAAGAATTCGATTTGGTCTTCATTATGGCCAAATCTAAGAAGTCATTTGTTTTCACTAAATTGATTTGTTCCCTTCCCTCCAAAGCTCTCCCTACTGGTGTAGATGAACAACTTCTAGATGAGACCCTTTTCCTAATTAGAACTCTTGATCCATGGTACGGTGATATCATCATGTATCTCTAAACCTCCATGTTTCAGTCTGCATTGACCAAAGATGATCATTGAAGGATTTAGCATCATTCCCAACCCTACCGTATTATTGGCGATACTTTATACCGTGTTGGTGTTGATTTTGTTCTTCATCGATGCCTCATGATCGAGGAAGCTGAAAGAGCTCTCAATGATTGCCACTCGAGGGCATGTGGTGGTCATATGTCTAGTTATGCTACAACTCAGGAAATCCTTCGCGCTGGTTATTTCTAGCCATCCATCTTCAAAGACTGCATTCTTGCTATCCATAAGTGCCACGAATTCCAAATTTATCAATGCAATATGCACACCCCACTCACTCACCTACACTCCATCATTACCATTGGTCCCTTTGCCAAATGGGGCATCAATTATATGACATGTAACCCTCTTTCAACCGGGGGGCATGTCTATATTATCGTCACTATGGATTATTTCACCAAATGGGTCGAAGCGATGCCTACATACTATGCAAATGGTAAGACAACAACTCAATCCCTCTTTAACCTTGTAATTTCTAGGTTCGATGTACCCCAACCCATTGTCACAAACCATGGCTCCCACTTTAGAGATTACATGATGGTAGAACTGACATATGCATTGGGCTTGTGCCACATTGGCTCGACCCCATATTACCCTTAGGCCAATGGCTAAGGTGAAGTCATGAACAAAGTTTTTCTCACCATGCTTCAATGTACTATTGGGATGCACAAGTCAAATTGGCATCTCATGCTCTTTTCAACTCTATGGGCTTACCAAACTTCAACTAAAGACGCAAGTGGTTTCACACCATTCTAGCGGGTCTATGGTCTGGAAGCAACATTACCGATCGAATGCAAGATTCCTTCCTCAAGCTAGTTCTTGAACTACTCCCCGAAACATCACCTCAAGAGAAACACCTCTTATATTTAGAATGACTAGACGAAACTCATCGTCTCGTTGCCTTGGTCATCGAAGCACAGACGAAATTGGGTCAAATCCCATTTCGATCAGTCGATCTCCCCTCGCGCTTTCTCTAAGGGTGATTTGGTCTTGTTATATGACCAAGCTAATGATAAGCTAGGGGCAGGCAAGTTTGAACCTATGTGGCATGGGTCCTATATTGTAAAATGCATTTTACAGAAAAGGGCCTATGAGCTTATTGATTATGAAGGAAATCCACTCGATAAACCCCGAAATGGGCTTTACCTCAAAAAGTAATATGCTTAGGTCATCTTGCATGGTTACTTATGTACATTAGTGTGTGATTAATTTTTGTACAACGTGGTTTTGTGTGATAGTTTTTAAATAGATTTCTTGTTTACTATGCTTTTCTTGCTTTGCAGATGTTTGCAACTTCTCAGGTTGGTTTCACTGATGGTGCTTACAGTAGTACCCATAACCTATCATCCATGAAATGGGCCATCTATGACCCTAACAGTGAGTTGATTGACTTTCAAGGTATTTTCCTAGGTCGCACAACCAACAACATTGTTTAATAGAGTGTGGTCATCGAACTGTTGTCAGAAGCCATCGCTCTAGGCATTAGAGAATTGGTTGTCAACCTGGATTCACAACTTTTCGTCCTTCAACTCAACAGGCAATATTATGTTAGGAATCCTCAAATATTACAAATATATCTCTGTATCCGTCTATTGGAAAGGCATTTTTACTATATTACATATCATCATATTCCTAGATGCATGAATACATTGACAGATGCATTAGCTAATTATGTGTTGGATAGACATTTACGAAACATGTGAAAGATAAGACAAACCATTTGTACCATAATAGACAAGAAAATACAACAGATATATATATATATATATATATAT
>APFE031189669.1:53074-81418 GCA_000404065.3 Pinus taeda
ACTTTTCCGACCATTTAAAAGTGGAAAGATGACTGAGCTCTTGTCGTTTCAAACTCATTAATAGATGTGAAATGTCATGTGCCTAGTATAAATTTATCCCTTTTTTGGGTTGGGATGCACTATTTACGAAAAAAGGTACTCCTTGACTAAAATGGTCAAGCGGTTATCTCAAGTATTATTTTCTACCTTTTCGGGCTTAAGAGACACAAATGTACGAAAGGGGACCATGTGGAGTTTTCTTTATGTGTCTTTTTTAAACTTTCTAAACATGAAAAAGATACCGAGTTACACCTTTTTTGGACTCGTTAAATTATTAAACAACATCAGATTCATCATCATGACAAACATGAGCTTCTCCTTCCTAGGGCTCTTAAACTTACTAGGTCAGATTCATCCGAAGGATGAACTTACAGTGCAAGCATATGCTATCCCCTTCAAGCTTGCGATTAAAAGATAATTGGGGTACTCACTAGAAATGGTGGGGGAAAAGGAAATCTATTAGTCATGTCAGAAGCTCACTCTTGAACATAACACTCTTTGCTCCATGTCAAGTTGGGACATCCTCCTCTGTATCGTTGACCTTCCTGGGTTTGGGCCATTATTTTTTTCCTTCCATCTGATCTCTTCCACATCATCATGACCACTGATCATATTGATCCAAAAGCTACCAAACTTCCAGTTGTGTCATTGATATGTTCAAGAGTTGTACTTCTGTAGTTACACTTACCTCTAATTCTTTGTATCACCCAAAATAATTTTGCATCCTCTCGTCTCATGTCGATGATGTGGGATTCATTATGGCCCTCCTTCGACATGGACGCTTTCCATTGAATTCAACTCATTATTTGGGAAGTTGACCAAGAGGATCCCTTCCAATACCTTAGAGCTTGCATGCCCTAATGGCAAGTTCTTCACACTAGATGACAAGTTCACATCATTGGCTTTCGATCAAGTGATTTCGCGGATGTTCGACTTCAGTTCCTCTATTAACATTTCGTGGATTGTGCTGATAATACCTTGAGGACCATTGTCATTATTTGTGGTTTCTCTAGCGCTTGTTAACAATTCACATCATTGACTGATAATCAAGCGACATTCTAGCATGTTCGACACCAACACATCTATTCGCATGCTAGCATCTATACTTTGATCGGTTCGTGTTAGAGCGCAAGACCCTCGACTCAGATCACAAAAGTCCAGGTTGCAAAGCGGTGTGACATGGTTGTGATGATATGCATGTCTCTTTCATATGGTTGCCTGTGACCAGACCATGAGTTATCATATGTGATCCTGGTTGCGACCATACCTTTGTTTCGTTATGACCCTCTTTGACAGATGGTTGCGCCCATACCTGGATCCATTTACATGATCATTCTCTGGATGGTTGTGCCCATGCCACAATTCATGTATCATTCGATAGAGATCTTAGTTTGTGTATATGTATCTGTACTTGCTTGCAGGACCAGCTCCCCACACTAATTTATAAAGCATTTCATCCCTCACTCTAGCTTGGCCTTCACACTTTAGGGGGCATCTCTTACATATCATTCTGTCACTATCCTTGTACTCCCTATTCCTTGATCGTGGAGGACCTCTACAGTGAACCCTGCATGCTTTGCCTTCATGGAGGAACTCCCATTATGTACCTATACATGAGATGATCATTTCCCCGGAAACTTCTATTTTTCCCAGTTTACAAGACCGATGCTAATGGCCTTTTTCTCCCTTGCACCGATGTGAAGAGATTAGCACTACTCCTTGCACCGACCGAAGCAACTGAGTTGTGTTTCAGTCGCGTCGGTCCTGTTACGGAAATGTTTTTAAATTAGAGCCGAAGCTTCCAACTCTAGAAGCTCCGTAATGGAAGTTTGGTAAATGGTTTGGTCGGATGGGGTCGAGGATGATAGTTTGGGCTCCTTTCCCCTATAATTATGGAACTACCTCAAGGGATAAGTCCTTCTCCCATAAGAAGAGGATCCATCTCCCATCCATATTTCCTATATAAAACCTCCCTTCTTCCCAAGCACAAACTAGTGTGTATGTTATAGTCACAGTTGATATTTTTGGTAGAGTTATTTTTTAGTGTTGATACTATTTTAAAGTAGACAAGAAAGCTATTACTAGTTGTGGCTACCTAGTTGTGTGAGGGAGAAATGTGTTTTGGTTTGGAGTGTATCCCAAAGGGAAGAGCCTTTAAACTATTGTTGTTTGAAGCCATCATGGAATGCTAGCAGAAGTGTGTGGGAACCTGGTCTTGTTAGAGGAAGACTACAACGTCAAGACAAATGGTTGTAATCTCTCTTCGATATTAATATATGCAGCTATCGATTGATTTCCTACATGTTTTGTAATATTACATATCCATGTCTTAAAGCTTCTTGACTCATTAAGTAGGTTGAATTGCAATTTGTCTATTATTATGTTTGTGTGTTGTTGTTGTTTACTTCTTTCAGGAACTTGAAGAAGGAAGCGAGAGATTGCTGGAGTGAGCAAGCAAAGACTTCGTAAAACAAGATAAGCGACCAAGAGGTAGGCCCTCTTGATTGATTACAACCTAAGGAAATATTCCATAGAATATATCTATTGTGGCTAGACCCATTATTAGGCTAGAGGAATTCATTCGTGTCTGCACTTATAATTTTACTTCACCACACTACATCAAGTCCATTCATTCAGAACACGACCTCTCCAATGATTGTGAAAGCTATAGTCACTTCAGTTCTGGTTCAACCTACCATTTCGTCTCAAGTGTTTCGTCGTTTTGACCAACTCTCTCGATTCAACCGACAATCTCAGGTCAGGTCTCGGTAAATTCTTCTATCCCTCCAGCGAGTGGACAGCTTGTGCCACCGCCTAGGGGGCAAGATCTAAATATCCCCATTATGTCAGGTGAAGCTAGTGTGAGTGGATTACAAAAATCACATGGTTGGAATGAGTCAACCCTTTTACAATGTTATTCCTAACCTTGCCAGTCCATCTAGGTTAGGTAATGTCCAATACTAGCAGCCATTTATGGCTCAGGTCCCATTCCAACAAGCTTATGTCCCATATGGTTCGCAAGCTATGGTAAATCCACCCTGCATTCCTCAAGTTGGACCTTATGTTCAGCTTGACCAATCTGTTGTGCCTCATGGATATGGTTAGATCCAATTCAGGAACTATCAACACCCTTAGGGTATCACCCTAGGAACTGTTCATATACCCTTGCAGCAACAAGGGCAAGCTTTGTAGTTTCAAGGGCAAGCTTCGCAGCAGCAAGGGCAACCTTCACAACAACAAGGGAAATCTTTGCAACAACAAGGGTAAGCATTGCAACAGCAAGGACAATTGCTAAAACTGCAAGGGAAACCTTTTCCAATAGTCACAACAACCTTTGAATCCGCAGATGTAGTTTGTTTAGAAGTCCTCCTAGCCTTTGTCCTCGTAAGGCCAACCTTTGCAGATGCAGGGCCAACCTTTACAGTACCAAAGCCAGCCTTTGCAACAACAAGGTCAGCCTTAGCAGCAACAAGAATTATATGTGTATCGGTAAGGTCAGCCTTTGCAAGTTCAAGGTCAACCCCTACAATAGCAGGTTCAAAATCCTTACATCCAGGTTCAGTAAGTTCAGCAACCTTATAACCCATATGCTGCGTACAATGCTCATCAGCGGCCTTTGGTAGGGAAGTATCAAACCTACCCAGGATCGAATCCTCCTTATGGGCAAGGTAACCCTCAATGAGGATAGAATCAGATTCCATATGGACAAAATCCCCCACTATGGGGGCAAAATCCTTACCAACAAGGATGGACTCCAAAGTTTGGGTCTCCTTAAAGGCCCTATATGTCATTTAATATGCAATTGCCTTTCTTGGTTATGTTGGAGCTGCCCGATGTTTCGAGGCTCTTGAATGATCCCATTCTTCATTTGTTGTACTGGCCTCTAGTTCCATCGAAGATTCTCAGCGATTGCCCCAAATTTGAGGGAAAAGCGAAGGAGGATCCACAAGCCCATGTGATGACATATCACCTATGGTGTTCCTCCAATTCATACATTGATGATTCTATCCATCTTCGACTCTTTCAAAGAACTCTCATAGGTGCTACCGCCAAGTGGTACATCGAATTGCCTCGAGGTACCTACAATGACTTCAACTATCTCACTATGGCTTTTCTCGCTCATTTCCAGCTACTAGTTCACTATGAAACTAGCACCCATTTTCTTATGTCACTAAAGCAAGACACTGCGACCCACATCTCTGATTTTATCCATGAATAGAGATGTTGATTTTGCCTCATAAAGTTTGAGATTGTTGATGAGTTGTTGATGAAATGATTCACAAAATCATTTGTCAACAAAATTTCTAAGGACATAGTGGGTGGATGTGTTGCCGAAGAGCAAGCTATCGCTTGTGCTCAGTATTTAGACATAATCTATTCGCAATCTGTCACATTAAATGAGATTTTACCCAATGCTCTAAGATCATCATCAAATTTGACAGCATCAAAGTCTCCAGATACACCACATGTTGACGGTGTGATTGGTTCCATGTCTCAGACTCCTGTGAAGGCTTCTCAAACACTGGTTCTAATAATCCCTCTGAGAATTCATCCATTCCTAGTAAAAACTCTAGGGTTCATGTTGTCTAGTATACCACAACGGATAAATCCTCTAAATATAAAAATAAAGGCAAAGGTAAGACCAAATCCGATGCCCCAGAAAAGGACCCTCTTAAATCTTCTACTGACGATGCTTCTCGTAGAAGGCTGAAATATCCTTACCTCATCTGTGAGGAGGATCATTACACTAAATATTTTCCTTGATGATATAAAGTTAGTCGATTGCTAAAAGGGACTCCGATTATCTCAAAAGAACACTTTCCATCACATGAGACCCAATTGGTAGACCAGCCTCAATCTTCTACTTCCTCAGGTTCCCAAGTGTTCATGATGCAAGGTTCATCACCTATCTCAATCACTACTTGAACCAAGGACTATCAAGCTACATCTAAGAAGACCATGGAGAAAGAAGTTGTTGATTCTCCTTCTACTTTTAATCCATCCTCTTCTGGTCCAGTCCATATCGAGCGCCCTAACAGTGAGTTTGTCTTCTAACCACCCACTAAAGGTGTTCTTCAAAAGTCATCTTTCAATCTGAATTCCAGAGCTACACAACATTACAATATTGTTCAGGATTTATCTCAAGCACCTTCAGCGAAGTCTACCTTGGAGGTTCTTCAATCCTATCCAATGCAGCAGAAATCACTGTTGTCTAATATAGGTTCTATTGATCCTTCTGATTCGAGTCTGATTACTTTCGATCTAGAGAATCATGTACCTCATCTTCCTCATCAGATCGCATTTCTAATCCATGTCCTCATAAAATGAAAGATGATTCATCAGACGGTTATTGATGAAGGTTCCTCGACCTGCATCATGTCAGTTTCATGTTGGAAAGCCATTGGATCTCCTCCTCTTAACCAATCTCTAAACACCTTGGAAGCCCTTGATGTCAGAGGTCCGCGACCATACGCTATTCTTTCAAACTTACCTATTATGTTAGAAGGCAAGATTGATGAATTAGAAGTAGAAGTTGTATATGCCAATATCAACTACAACCTTCTTCTTGGGCAAAGCTAGACTCACGCCATGTTTTGTGTTGTGTCTTATTTGTTTTCGTACTTCATTTTCCTTATGAAGGAAAATTAGTCATGGTTGATCAACTATATTTCTTTTCTTCTGGTTCATCCAATGGTAATGTTCCTTATGTGGGAAATATTGAGATTCCTTACAATAGCGTGGGAGCAAGTCTCTTCAAAGACTCTGCTTTAATGGATACCTTTACTCTCCCACCTGCACATGTTCATTCAATCAATATGATCTCGGACTCCACGGGTCATTGGATTATCCCTTCCAAATACAAAATTGACTCATTTGGCGATTTTATTGCTTTAAGTCCATTGGATATAGATTATCAAGAAATTTTTTCAGCTTTGATGGCCGCTTCAAAAAGTCATACAATCTTCACTATGAACCTAGACACTTATATGCCATCCCCTTGGCTTGGTTTTTGGGATTCTCCAGATCCCTTGAACGAGAAATTACCCACTGATAAGAGTATCGTGGAGGTCATGTCTTTTAAGAAAGTTCCATGGAACGGTCTACATCATTGTTCTTCCTTTCTCACTCACTTCAATGAGATGCCTTCCTGTCCTGAAGTGTCTATTTCTCCTCCTTTTACACCTCCATTTCAAACACCTGTTTGGATACATGAAATTTTGTCAGAGGGTAATATGGGAAACATCATTGCTATGATTCCTATTGACATTTCCAGTAAACAAATAGTTTCCAAGAACATCCATATAGGAGTTTTATTTTATCTCTTTTTAAAAGTCCTTAAATAAATGAAAAAGGAACCCCCCTAGAGTCATCTTTCAACGCTTTTTGACTCTCGAAAATTGAAAAGATTTTTGAGTACTTTTCATTTCAAACTCATTAAAGTAAATGAATCAGCTTCACCTCGATATATTTTTACCCCTTTTTTGGGCTAAGATTGACTATTTACGAAATAGGTACACCTTGGTCAACATGGTTAAGAGGTTCCCTCGGATATTGTTTTCTACCTTTTTGGGTTCGAGGGACAAATTACGAAAAGGGGCATGATGGAGTTTTATTTTTCATTTCTTTTTCAAACTCTCTAAACATGAAAAAGATACCAAGTTATTCTTACATCGGGCTTGTTAAAAGTTTGCGATGGAAAGCTTGTTACCATGATGGGACCAAGCTTCTCCTTCCTAGGGCTCATAAAACTTACTAAGATGGATTCATTCGAAGAATGAACTTACATAACAAGCATATGCTATCCCCTTCAAGCTTGCAATAAAAAATTGGGGTACTCGCTAGAAATAGCGGTGGAAAATGAAGATGAGACATCCTTTGTATAGGCAGCATGTCGCTCTTGAACATGACACTCTTTTGCTCCCGTGTCAGGCTTGGGATATCCGCACTTAGTCACTTGTCCTCCCGGATTTGGGTGATCCATCTTGCCTCTCATTTGACTATTCCACACTGTCATCATGACCTTTAGTCTCGTGTTGAATCAGATACTGCCACACTGTGTAGTCGTGTCGCCAATATGTTCAAGAGAAGTCCAATCTGCAGTTATTTTCCTATACATTATTTGACTCATTGATACATTCCTGAAGATCATTCCACTTTATTCATTTTTTCATGTAAATGATGGGGGAATTCATCATTGCCCTCCTTCGACAGATAACTTCCTGTCAACTTCAACTCACTATCCAGGGAGATGACTTAGGAACTCCCTTTTAGTACCTTAGAGCTAGCATGCCTTAATGGTCAGTTCTTCGCATCCAATGATAGGTCTTCATTATTGGATTTTGATTGGGTGATTCCACGAGTGTTTGACCTCAACTTCATTATCACATTCACAGATTGTACTATTGTACCTTGAGGGCCATTGTCATTATCGGTAGTTTCTCTCGTACTTGTTAACGATCCACATCATTGGCTGGTAATCAGGTGGATTTCTAGCATGTTTGACTTCAACACGTTTATTCGCATTCTAAGATTTGTACATTGATCAAGTCGGGATGGAGTGCAAGACCTGGACTCATATCTGTTATGGCTCAGGCTGCATGGAGTTTTACGTTATTCATGATTGTACACATGTTCCTACTATACAAATGGCTATGACCAGACTGTAAGACTTAATATTTATATTGATCCTTGTTATCTGGACAACTGCGCCCATACCATGGATCTTTTTATATAGTATTCATCATCTGGATGGTTGCGCCCATTCCATCGATTCATGTCTTAATCTCAAATATGTATATGTATGTGTCCTTGATTTGCAGGTCTCCTGATAGTGTGTGTCCTCGTCCTTGCCAAAAGCATTTCATCCATCACTCCTTGTTCTACCTTCATGCTTTAGCGGACATCTGTTACACAAAATTTTGTCACACGTCCCACACTTCCCTATGACATACCTTGAAGTGCCCAAAACATGATAATTATATAGTATACTCATCAATGTATACAACTCATATCTCTCATGTAACTTTTCTTGGAAAATATTTGGAGCTTTCCCTGAAGAAATGGCTCATGAAACCCTAAAATGAAGATCATCGCCCTTATGAAGCTCAAAATCGTGATGATCGCCTGTCACACCTTGTTAAGCCATCAATGGCATTTCTTAGTTCTCTCTCATACCTTCAATGGTCTCAAAAAGGAATTTTTCCCAAAGAGGATGAGAAGCTTCATGATCTAGAAGCTTCCAGAGCGGCATGCTGGAGGTGGTTTCACATAGATGAGGTCGAATTCTCCTAATTTGGCCTCTTGGTCTCATCCCTATGAGCTACCTCATTAAGATGTGGGCCTAATCCTATCTTTGGAGGAGGTCTAACTCCCTCTCCTAGCCTATAAATTTCCCCTCTACCATTCCCAAATGGTTGATCTATGTCTATTTGCACCCCTATGCTAAGCTTGTGCTTAGAGGTTATTCATTAGACTTGGACAAGGAATGTTGGAGAGTTTCTTGTCTTGGACTTGGATTACCACTCAAGGAGAGCCTTTCAACATCAAGGCTATGGTTATAAGCTTCCCCTTTATTCTTTAAATAATAATACAACTGTTGGTTCATCTTCCCAAAATATATATGTGGTGAAGTAAAATTCTAAGTGCGGACACAAACAATTCCTCTAGCCCGAGAGTGGGTATAGCCACAAACATTACATTATATTGAATATTTCCTTAGGGTATAACCAATTAAGAGGTCCTACCTCTTAGTATTCTATCTGTTTGATGACGATCTTTCTTCCTTTCTCTAGCTATCTTCCATTTCTTCTTGCAAACACCTGAAACAAGTAGGCAACAACATACAATGAGCATGATAATATAAAAATTGTATTCAACCTACTTAACAAGTCAAGAAACATTAAGCCATAAAGATGTGAGATGAAATCTTATGCAGGAAATTAATCGATAGTTGCATCTTTATTAAATCAAGAAGAGATTACAACCAGCGTCTTGGCGTTCTTGTTCTCCTCTGACAAATCCGGGTTTCCACACACTTATGTTAGAATTCCATGGATGGCCCCAACAATGACAATCTCAAGGATCTTCCCTTTAGGATTGACACCAAACCAACTCATAATTCTCCCTAAAACACAAACTAGAGAGCTACAAATTATGGGTAACTCGCTGGTTACTCCAAACAAAACTTAATTAGCACTAGCACACACACACCAACACTAGCTTGTGCTTGGGAACAATGGAGGTTTATATAGCTTGAATGGATGGGAGATGGTTCCTCTTCTCATGGGAGAAGGTCTTATCTCTTGAGTTAGTTCCATCGTAATAGGGGAAAGGAGCCCAATTTGACCTCCTCGACTCCATCCAGCCTAACCATTTACTAGACTTCCATTACAAAGCTTCTAGATCTGGAAGTTTCATCTCCATATTTAAAAAACTTTCCAAAATAGGAATGATGCAACTGGGAAAAGGTTTAGTTGATCTGATTGGTGCTAGGGACAGTTATAATCCCTACATATCAGCGTGAGGAGGACACAAGTAATTAGCGCCGGTCTTTTAAACTGGGAAAAACATAAGATTTTGGGAAAATTATGCAAAGGGGAATTGCTTTGCTCATGAAGAGGGACACAATGGGAGTTTCTTCATGATGGGAAATCATGAAGGGTTCACTGTATAGGTTCTACAGGATCAAGGAATGGGGAGTAAAAGGACAGTGACAAAATGATGTGTAATAGATGCCCCCTAAAGCGTGAAGGCTAAACTAGAGTGAGGGGTGAAATGCTTTATAACTCAGTGTGGGGAACTAGAGTCCATCATCATAAAACCTACAAGCAAGTACAGATACATATACTTTACTGAAAAACTCTGTCAAATGATACATGAATCGTGGTATGGAAAAAACCATCTAGAGAATGATCATCTAAATGGATCCAAGGTATGGGCGCAACCATCCAGCAGAAAGGATCATAATGAAACCAAGGCATGGTCATAGCCATCCAATAATGAGAAGGATCACATATGACAACTCATGGTATGGTCATAGCCATCCATCTAAAAGAGACATGTATATCAACATGATCATGTAACATCAAATTGCAACCTGAACTTTTGTAATATGAGCCTAGGGTATTGCGCTCCAAGACGACTCAATCAAAGTACAAATTCTAGCATGCGAATAGATGTGTTGGCATCGAACATGCTAGAAACTCATTTTATTACTAGTCAATGATGTCAACTATTAACAAGCATGAGAGAAACCACCAATAATGAAAATGGTTCTCAAGGTACTAGCAGCACAATTCACAGAATGGGAATGGAGGAACTGAAGCCGAACACCCATGAAATCACCTAATCGAAAGCCAATAATGTGAACTTATTGTCGAGTGCGAAGAAATTTCCGTTAGGGCATGCAAGCTCCAAGGTACTAGAAGGGAGTCTCTTGACCAACTTCCTGGATAATGAGTTGAAGTCGACAGGAAGTGACCATGTAAAAGGAGGGTCGTGATGTATCCCACATCATCGACATGAGACAAAGGGATGCAAATGATTTTGGGGGATACAGAGAATCAGGAGTAAGTGTAACTGTAGAGGGACTAACTCTTGAAAATATCAGTGACACGATTCTAGAGTTTCGCAGCTTTTAGACCCATAGGATCGGTGTTCATGATGACATGGTAGAGATCAAATGGAAGGCAAAAATGAATGGCCTCACCCAGGAAGGTCAACGATGAAAAGGAGGATATCCCAACTCAACACGAAACATAAAGTGTCATGTTCAAGAGTAAGCTGCTAACACGACTAATCGAATTTGCAAATTTTCCCTCACCATTTCTGGCAGGTACCCCAATTAGTTTTTAATTGAAAGCTTGAAGGGGATAGCATATGCTTGCACTGTAAGTCCATCCTTTGGATGAATCTGACCTAGTAATTTTAACAAGCCCTAGGAAGGAGAAGCTCATGATCATCATGGTGACGAATCCGATGTCGTTGTATGTTTTAATGAGTTCAACAAAGGTGTAACTCAGTGTCTTTTTCCTGTTTAGAGAGTTTGAAAAATACACGGAAAAGAAAACTCCACATGGTCTCTTTTCGTATATTTTTGTCTTTTGAGCCTGAAAAGGTAGAAAACGATGCTCGAGAGGACTGCTTGACCATTTCATTCAAGGAGTGATTTTTTCATAAACAGTTTATCCCAACCCGAAAAAGGGGTAAACATATACTGGGTAAATGACGTTTCACAGCCTTTAACGAGTTCAAAATGACAAGAGCTCATCAATCTTTTCGTGTTTAAAGAGTCGAAAAAGAGCTTGAAAGCAGACCCCCCATTTTTATTCTCCTTTACGAGTCAAAAAGGGAAAAATACTCAATGATCTTTCCATTTTTTACGAGTCAAAAAAGAGCTTAAAAATGACTTGTCCTGGAGGAACGAGTGGTATAAAGGGTAGCAACTAGTTCTAGCAATGGTAGAACTTCTCAAAACATGTAAAGCTCAAGAGGTTGGCTAATGAAACCACTCATCACTGCAGTCCCTCAAGAAAGGAAAAAACAATCAAGTGAAAACATATGATTGGCCAAAGAGATGGTGGCAATGGAATAAAACAACCAAGGCTCATCTAGCAGAAATCAACTGATTAAAATGGCAATCACGAGATGTAAATTGGGCATGGGTTCATTTTTACACAAGATTGAATCATGGAGAACTGTTCTTGGATTTAGTTTCATGTTTACACAAGCTTGAAACGAAAAACTATTCTTGAGATAAGTTTGCATGCCCCCGAAATAATGACTCAATTTGAGGTACAGGCCCCCAAGCTTCATTTCATTCAACTAGGTTAATGGCATGAAGGTTCACTTTCAAGATCTAGGAAAGACTTGATTAGGATTTTACGAGATCTTAATCAAATACTCAGTTTGGAAAAGGGAGGTGCTTCATTTTTTAATGAGGTTGACATAGTAAAAGAACTATCCTCATGACTCCTTGTTTCATTTTTTATGAGGTAGATACAGGAAGAAACTATCCTCGGACTCCTTGATTCATTTTTTAACGAGCTTGACACAAGACAAGGAACTCTGCTCCAACTCCTTGTTTCATTTTTTAACGAGGTTGACACAAGACCAGGAACTATCCTCACGCATTTGTTCATGAACCATATGAGAACATGGCTCCCAAGAGGTCTTCACTAGACGGAAGGACCATGCTCTAGGAGGAATACATGTCATTTGGTACCAAAGATAGATCGGGTTCTAATGCCCCTAGTATATAATGTACAATACCATCTATGTGATCATCAACAGATGTGAAGATGGAATGGGTAGCCACATAATTGACCTGTGGCGGGGAAGGTACTGCTTGCAAACAAGAGCCAATAGGGGAAAATGGTTGCAAAGGAGGCGCTTGGTGACCAATGAACAATAGTTGATCAATATTCATAATTCTCCCTTCGTGCGAAAAATAAACCACATGGAAAAGCGAAGACACATGAGCTCCCATGACATAAACATAGTCACGTCCAAGGAGAAGATTGAAATCTAAGGGACCTGGGACCACCATCACGTCTATATAGATGGTCTTTCCTCCCAAAGTAATAGGAAACTTCGGAAGGACCCCCAAAGGTTGAATGGTTCCTCTGTTGAAAGCCAACAGATTCTGAGTGACAGGCACAATCTGTGGGGATCCCAAAGCTTGCCAAGTAGTAGAAGACATGATGCTAACAGATGTTCCTTCATCTAATATAGTGCCATGTACTACCATATTATAAGCTTGTATTGTAATCTAGAAAGGCACATAAGATGGGAGGTGGAAAGCAGTCAATGGACTCCAATCGAAAGAGACGATAGAACTACTTGGTGGGGGTATCATATGATTACCCCCATGTTCTACAGGAATAGAAGAAGGACTCTCCTGAATGACTAGGATGAGAGGGTCACTCTTTGATTCATGAGAATCTGAGGAGACAAGAATAACATAAGCAGTATGATCATCACTCTCTTTGAGAACAGAGCGAACAATTGAAGGCGGAGCCAATTCGACACTCTTTTCGACCAATGGTTGGTTAGGAACAGACACCAGAGATTCATGCTCAGGAAGAGTGGGATGGACAAGAGATGAATCCAAGTCAATATATTTACCAACTAGGAGAGGGTTAGAAGAAAGCCTCTGATAACCAACAAGAAGATGGGGTTGAGGAGCTGCAAGGTTTTTCAAAAATTTGGAAGCTTTATCCATAAGAGGACAAAGGTGAAGAAGATGCCCTCCTTCACATAAACTGCAGGGAATCTAATCTTCCCTTTCTTCTTACCATCATTAGCTGAAGGTGTAACATAAACATGGTCTCCAAAGGTCGATGGGGATGGTTTATTCAGGTATTGAGACCATGCTTCTAAGACTCTGGGGATGCCAGGATAGTCTTGAAGGAGATGGTCACCCTTACACAACTTGCAAGGGAATCTGACCTTCCACAAAGGATTAGAAGGTTTATTGACAGGAACTGCATTTAGAGAAATAACTGCACAATTGGCCTCTCTCTTATCTGACTTCTTCTTCTTCTTAGCCTCCTAGTTACTAGATTTCAAACTTTAACTGGGTGAAGTAGGAGAGGAAGGTGAAGAAATGGGGGAAGAAGGTGAGGGGTCAGCCTTAAAATCATTGTGATGTTATTCGAATGAAGGAGACATTTGGACAAGAGTCGGGATGCTTGGGACCATCGAGTTCAAAAACCAACTGATAGGTAAACCAATGGTTAACCCAGGAAGATACAACGTTGCCATATAAGGAGCACCAACATTTCCAAAAGAAGGAAAAGGACTAGGATTCCCATCTGAGGGGAATCCTTGACTGGTAGACTCTGGATATGTTGCCATTAGAATCAACCCTAAAGAATTACTAAGATAACGTTTACCAGGAAATTCTTTGTGGGAAGTTAATTTTAGAACACTGAAACAAAACTTTACCTTTTCATGTTTTAAGAGTCGAGAAAAGGACGAAAGATGACTCTAGTCACTTTCAGAGTTAACGAGCTTGAAAGGAAAAGTGCTTGATGATATTTTAAATTTAATGAGTGAAAAATACCAAAATGACTGCTCACGATAATCTAGGCAAAAAGGATTACCAGGTAATCGTGAACTACAGAATACCTCCCGGCGAACCGAGAAGTATGGGAAGGCAATCTCCCTGAATGTTGTGTTAAGTGTATCACGTTTACAAGGCTTCCATTACGAAGCTTCTAGAGATGGAATCTTCGGCTCCATATTTAAAAAAAAAATCCAAAATAGGATCGGCATGACTGGGAAAAGGCTCAGTCGATCCAATCGATTCTAGGGACAGTTGTAATCCCTGCATATCGGCGCGAGGAGGACACGGGTCATTAGCATCGATCTTGTAAACTGGGAAAAACAAAAGATTTTGGGAAAATTATGCAAAGGGGAATTGTTGTGCACATGAAGAGGGACACAATGGGAGTTTCTTCATGATGGGAAAGCATGAAGGGTTCACTGTAGAGGTCCTCCAGGATCAAGGAATGGGGAGTACAGGGATAGTGACAAAATTCTCTGTAACAATATATGTTTATGTATGTATTGGTTTGGCATTTCTTAATCAACTAAATATATTATTATTGGATTTTTTCTATTGGTTTTTGCATGCTTTGTTGTTTTTTGGTTGTTTGTGAAGGTACATAAGCATTGAAAGAAGCAGAAACAAGACCTTGACACAAGCAGTTCGAGGATCTCAACAAAGGAAATCAGATTAGCATTAGAGCAAGGTATGCCTTCTTTCTTGTTCTATTTTTCAATCATGATCTAGGAAGATGTCTAGTTGATTGTCCCTTCAGTTTCTAGACCCACTCATTGGGCTAGAGGGATAGTTTCTATCCGCAGAGAGGATTAACCTTGTCAAAAGCTAAAGAAAGTCAAAATTTGGTTAAAGGTAGATTACTAACCAAGCAACCTTTTCTATTCCTAACACTTTCCCAAGTAATTAAATTTTTTGATACCCAATATAGAGGACAACATATTGTGCGAATTTGGTGATGGTCTAAGACTAAAATTTTGATCAAAAGCAGGCTTTTCATATTTTTGGGAATTGGTCATGTATTTGGAGATCCAATGTTGCATACAACATGGTGATCAAATTTCAAGTCATTCTGATCATTTTTAGAGTCTTCTAAAGGACTTTTGAAACAAAAGTGTGCTTGAGCTCAGACTTACGTTTTCATGACATTTTAACATGTGTGGATTAATTTATGATATTTAACTAGGTTGGTAAGTACACCTCTACGAGTGATTACTTGCAAAAAGAGTTATCCATAGTTAAATGATTTTGGCTCTCCATTAGGAGAAGTGCACCATGCTCCCTAGTTCTATTTAGTTTGACTAACATCAATTAACTAGGAATATGAGAGTGCATTATGGAGGACATTTCAAAACCTTATGTGGTGGGTCCTACATCAACTAGTGTTACTCTAAGAGGAGTGTTTTAGAGTTTGAATTTACTACAATCTATTATAATTGCACTTCAATTTCACTAAGAGATCACTCTACTAGACATGAATTCTACCCCAATTATATTTAATGCATGCTTGTTGTTATTCTTGAAGAATGTGGGTATGCCACTTGAGGAGAAAGCTCAGTTGACATTTATACATCCACATAGCATGCGCTAGATTCTAGAGTGTCCTACATGAGGTTTATTTTATATTTATCATGTAGTAGAGTTTGTTATACTCTAGTTCCACTCTAGTACACTCTAGTTCAATTGAATTGACCTCTAATGCACGCTTGTTTCTACTTTTGAGATTACTTTCCTTGAATGTTTTTAGTTCTTAGAGAATTAGAATGCACCACATGAAAAAAATTCATTAATTAATGCAAGTTTCATCATTAGGAAGCACACCCTAAGGAGGGCTGGTTTTTCACATAATTCATCATTCACCCCTCATAAATGCAATACTTAATTATTTAAGGAGCATTTCACTAATTTCACAAATATTTGGAAACTTATTTCAAGTACAAGTTCTATATATAGAAAAAGGAGACATTCTCATTAGGGGATTTTTCAGGTCTAAAATGGGCCTCCTAAGAAAAATGTACAAACAAAATAAACTTTATAGGAACCAACAAGATTCAAGATGATGATGCCAACAATGGGGGATGATTCACCATTTTTGAGGTAAAAAAGTAAAAATATTAAAAAATAATAAAATAATAAAACTCGTATTTTCAACTTATCTCCCTAAGGTTTTACTCAAATTTTGAGCGAGGGCACTCATTGGATGCAAAATTTAATTCATCATTCAAAGAGTACCCATGTGCATACTTTCGATGGACTCTGCTACACAAAAAATGAGAAATACATGAAAAAATGTGTTTGCAATCATGATTTTCATGTATTTCTCATTTTTCATGTAGTAGGGTCCATCAAAAGTATGCAATATGGGTACTCCTTGGATGAGGAATCAAATTATGCATCCAATGAGTGTTTCTGCTCGAAATCTGAGTAAACCCATAGGGATATAAGTTGAAAAAATAGTTTTTTCTTTTTTCCCTCTAAAATTTGATGACCCAATCTAATCTTATTTTATTATTTCCACTATTATTTTATAATTTCCTTAGGAGGCCCATTTTAGACCTCAAAACTCCCCTAATGTCTATTGGGCTATTTCTATAAGTAAGTGTAAGAAGTGTAAATAATGATGATAATGATGATAATGATGAATTAAAGCATCATAGATCACAAACCTTTCACCTTGTAACAATTATATACTTACATACCATCACAAGTTCTTCATAAGACATTCATTATTATTCAACCATTATTTACATATAATGGCATATATATCTTTCTAATTTGTAAAATCAAAATTTTATTCTTATATTGGTATTAAATTAATGAACCTATAAAATGTGGGCCAATCGAATACTTAATCATTCACAATTTTTCACTCAGCCCTAGACACTCCACCTCAGCTAAAAAATGTTGAAATATCAAGGACTCTAAGAATGAAAAGCTCAATATCTAACGAATTGCAATAATAAGAAGATGGAATCCATGACTTTCAAACTTAAAGAAACATTAAAGGGTGATGTATCAATATTGATATATTATAGGAACACACACAATTTTTTTGATATCAATATTGCAAAAAAGATAACCTTTTTGTATACCCTGCCAACTATAGAAATTGTAGGTGGCCAATAAGTCAAAGGCATAAGAAGATGCCATAAGGTTCATGTATTAATACAAAACTTAGAACTTTGCATGAGATTCACATTTTAGCACACACTGGGATGTATATTGTGTTAGTCATCTAATGATTGATACAATTGAGTACTTATTCCATGAGCCTACATCTTTGGGAACTTTCTTGATGCTTGCATCTATTTTTAGAGCTTAGAGGAGGAGAATTTTATGTATAGGATTACCAGAGTTTATTTTTGGGCAACTAAACCTAGTTTAATTATGGATCATGTATGGGATTCAAATCCACTTATATTTGGTCTGATTAATCTTACTTCTCTCATTCTCTATGAATCACCCTACAAGAAAGGGAGGAAATGATATGTTCTTTACTCATTTTCACCTCCTGCTCATTTTTCGTTTTGGCCAGCCCCACAAGGGATTTGAACATTGAATCTCATGGTTTACATCATACTTCATAACACGTTGATCGCCAATTGAGTTTCCCCTGTGGCTTTCGCCTCCTCTTCATTATTCTACTAGATATTTTGTGATTAAGGGCTACCATCAAAGAACTTGAACTATTTAAGTGATTGTATACCCAATATCGTGATTGTATCCCATTTCATGTGAAAATTTTGAAGACTCTTGACTCTTCCAAGATCCTTGAGAGTGTTGCTTTGTTCCCCCTTATCAAAAAAAAATTCTATCTACAACTCTAGATAATGAAGATAAATTCAATTACACTTTAGGTGACCATATTCATGTTTTAATGTGGTAACTTCTATACTTTAGCATATAATCTTCTTTGCTTTTGTTGCAAATCTAAAGGTATGTGAATAAGAAGGGTTAAAGCATTATTTCACTAGCCCAATTGCATTCGAACATTTATTTGTTCATACTCTATTTCAAGGAGAAGGCACCAACCATTTAATATTTTATTGAATTTCATAATTAACTAAGGAAAAACAAGCAAACATGTTAATGATCACCCAATTGTAGGATTCGATCTGATTGCAAGGCTCAACTTTCAAGTTTGTTCCTAAATATTTTCTATGTTTTTTAACATAATTTTTTTTGTTGGTCTACATTTTTTTATGTAGTAGACAAGTTCTTTTCCCATTTGTGTGCATATAGGATTATAGAAAATAATAAATCCACTTTATTTTGATATTTTATTAGTAAAAAACAATGAATTTTTTTTGTTTTTTTATTACTTTATGTACAAAGGGAGAAACCCTAACATTTTTAGGGCTTGCTTTTACTTAAGCATAATGTAGAATCAAAATATTATATTAACTTACTCTTTCCTCATTATTTTTTGGAGTTTTTAGTTGTTTATTTGCATTTGTTAGTGCAAAATAACTAGTGATTATCACTTATGAGTGAGTTTCTTTAACATGTTTATTATCTAGACTCAATATTTAAGCATTCTAGTTGATTGTCCTATGATTCTACTCATAGATTTTTATTTTAATTAATTTAGAACAAGAGCTTCGTTCATTAATTTGAGATCATATTAACCACCTATGAACCATATTTTATACGAAAGGCCACTTAAAAAATACCACATTTTTGTAAGAAAAGCACCAACCTAGAGAGTGAGTGAGTTAACATTTTAATATATTCCTAGAAGTTATCTAGACTAACTCTCATTTTGCAAATATATAATATATATATATATATATATTATATATATAGGAGAAGAGAGAGAGAGAGAGAGAGAGAGAGAGAGCCATCATCTAGGGATTTTTTCCTAAATATTTTGTTGTTAACACACACACACACATATATGGTAATAAAAAAATATTCAGGAAAAAAACCATAGATGATGCCTCGCTTTTGTCCATCCTTCGCATCCATAGTAGTTGTGCAAGGCTCCTCGACACAGGAAAGGAATGGACCCCTGGAGCCAAATGTTATTGAACACAATGCAATTTTTCTATGTTTTATAAAAATGGGTTGGAAGTCGATGGCTATGACAACCCCAATCCAGGTTTCCACACAAAAATGCAATGTAAATATTTTACAAAAATATGATAAAAGGGTTGAGTCAAAAGAGACATGAATTCCAAAGCTGAGGAGGTGGCTTGCTTGGGATATGTAAGGTTCCTTATGCATAAAATCTGGACTATTTGGAAAACCATTAAAGGGTGGTTGGTGTGCCTTAAATAAAACGCTTCTTGAATTAAAATGGGCTACAAAGGGAAGTACATAGTCTATGTTCTTGAGAACCACAACACGGTAGAGAGGACAAAACATTTATGAACACTAGACATGGCAAGGCAACAAGGATGGGGAGGTCAATCCCTATGCAGTAAGGTAAACAACAGAGGAAAAAAGGAGGGGTTTGACCTCAAGGGGAGAATGATCATTCCTTATTGACTCATTCAGGAAGAGCATAGGTTTGAGTAGCATACAACAGGGAGCAACGCAGAAGAGAAGGAATAGTAGAGTAAGGATTTTTCATATAGTAGAGTAAGGATAGAGTAAGGGAGCATACTGGCGTGATTGGCATAAATATGGTCTCTCCTTGGTGAGGAAAAATGCCTCTAAGTCCCTATAAATCCAGAGGGTGGAGACAATTTTTATGTGCAATCCCTTGATGGTGTAGGTGGAGGATTTGTCCTTGGATTCTTACAAGGAGGACCTCTAAAGCCTTTCTTGCTATGATTTTACAGTGGGTTATGGATTCCCTAGAGTGGGTGGAACCATTGTGTTCAGGGTGGACAATTTCTTCTTTGAATTCCCTTGACACTCTTGGGGTGGAGGCAGTTGGCCTTTGAATTCCCTATATGTACTTTGGGGTGAAGGAAACAAGCCTCTGGATTCCTTGTATGCATTGATTGGTTGTCATTAGGTAGCTAGAGGGTGGAGGTAGTTGGCTCTGGATTCCCTCTATAGTATTGGACTGTTGAGTGGCTGGTGGGTGGATGAAGGAGCTCTTATGGATTCCATGTTTCAGTGAGAAGTTGGTGCTTCAATCCTTTGAGCAAGCCCCTCAATCTTTAGAATCTGGCTCAATGGTGATGGTTACAAGTAAACTTGGCTACAACTCTCTATGGTCGGGTAGAGAGTCCTTGTCCTAGACTTAGTTTCGCAAAATATTCTAAGAGAAGTGTTGTTTATGCATTGCCTTATCTGAAAATACATGTATGTGTTTACATTCCTGTATGGAAATGGTGCCTATAATTATAATTAACATGCATTGCATTTTTGGTTTGAAATGATGTGGATAATGTATTGAATTTGTGTTGTATTTCTAGATTGAAATTATGTCTTCTGCGAAATCCATGTCAGTGTTGTTAATAACATATATTAGATAACATGAATGGTTGATACATTGCTGTGACATGTTAAAAGCATGAAAGGGTCCCTATGGAATTGAACTGAGCTATGGCATAATAAATAATAAAAATGCACACACGTTAAATGCATTAGAATGGTTTACAAAAACTAGATTTAACCATTATAATGGTTCATAAGAATAGGCGCACTTATTTTGATGGTTGCACGTCACCGCTAGTAGCCAAATGCCCTTGAAACACCTGAGTGGTGACATAGAGCCATTTGATGGCTTGCTTAGAAGCATAGAGGTCCTGGTGTGTTAGAGAAGAAGTGAAGGCCCTTCGAGAGTTTGTTGCATGTCCTTGGCACAAGGTGACCATTAGATCACCAATGCGAGCATGCCTAGAATTTCCTATCCAGATACGGGGAATCCTTGAAGGCCAGGAACTCATTGGAGTGGATTTATCTTAAGCTCAAGAGGGGTAGTGCCACTAGATGCTTAGTATTAGGTCACTGATTTATCATCATTCTCACTTGTTTTTGTCATTCATTAGGCCATTACTTCCAACCATCCATTGCACAATTTCACTCACTTGCCACCATTTTTACCATAATTCTTCATGTTGTGTCTCTATATGTCTAAGTGGTTAATTAACATAATTTTCATTTATTTTTAGTAGATTAAGGAGAATTATGCATGGTTTTACTAATGATAGTTTTATAGTTCAAGTTTCTATAGTTTAGTCAAGTTTTCGTAGCTATCTCCATGGTTGAGGTAGTAGCACCACTCGAAAAGGAAATTGAACACTTGGACTTGGTTTCTAGAAGCTCCAATATCGATTTGTATTGGTCAAACTCCACCCCAGCTCACATGTGTGGATCTCCAGCAAAAGATCGAAGGAAAAACATAGCATTTTTGACCAGTCAACTTCAAATGTATTTTCTGAGCAAATGAAAACAAATTTTGGAAAACGAAAATATGGGTTTTTTTAGAACATGCCCAATTAGGTTCTCATTGAGAATTTTTCTCAAATTTGTTACAATTTGATATATTTTCAAGTTCCTTTGGAGCCTTATTTTGCAGATTACGTAGATAAACGGTTTTCCAATTCCTCATTCAATGCACAATCAACAAAGAGGCCAGAACGAGTTGTTATTTAGGAAATTCATGACATAAAGATACATTTGATCAGATATGGGCTAATTTTTTATCCAAAAATCCATGAAATTTGATTTTATTTTATTTTCAAACTGATCTATAAATATCCCATGACCAAAATTGTAGCAATAAAAATATAAGTTTTTTGTTGCTTCAGAGATCTATAAATTTTAATCCCCTTGATGAGAGGAGGGATGAGATGTCAAGGATGATCTTAATTTGTAATTGTTATTGCTGAGTGAAGGAGAAGAACTCAATTTTTTTCCATTGAATGTAATTCTTTTTAATATGGCACAACCCTTAATGAAATTGGTGATTTAGATCTCTTCTCTTGATTTGAGTTTTCAACACCTCGCAATCCTCAGGAGGGCCTCTTGGACATCTATGAGAATAATATAGACGTTTTCCATTTCTTTCATATTCTCATGCATGGTTTGTTTTACATAGATTAATTTTTTATGCTTATCATAGATTAAAAACACATGGTTTCCATAGATTAAATGCTTATGTTTTCTTAGATTAAAATGTTCATGATTCCATAGGTTATAGTTTATAAGTTTTAGAACAAAACCTCCATGCTTTCATAGGGTAAAATCTCATTTTTTGTATGTTTTTTTTCTAGTATAACATTAATTGTCTTCCAAAGAACTTAGTACTTTCATAGTTTATATTAAAGAATCTAATTTCCTTTTGAAGTTTCTAATTCATTTTAGTTATGCATAAATATTGAAAGCTAATCTCCTAGCACATACGTTGTAGTGTACTTCACAAGCTCACATACTGGATTTACATATAAATGCAAGTAATTTAAAAATCCATTAATTTACCCAACTTTTTAGCATCATTGTTGGGGAAGTATACATCGGTGTTAAATTTCAATTGCATCTTAAAATTAGTTGCATCAATTTAGTTGAATAAGATTGATCTCATTTTGGTACATCCTAGACGTAAGTTCATTAAAAACAAAAAATTCAAAAAGACCTCAATCAGCTACCACCCCCAATAAAATCACGTAGTGTAGTAAAAGCTACATCATCTTTCACATCATGAATTCATATTTTTGCACGTAAAAGAAGAGGTGAAAAAAAGTGGTTGAAGAAAAGGATGGAGATAATGACAATGAGGAATATCCTTTTGGATTTCCCATTCAAGAAACTGATATCAATGTTCATATGAAGAACATCCCTCCATCCGTACTTCCTAACTTCAAAGGTGTGAGATCAGAAGACCCATAAACTTTTATTTTTGAATTTGAAATAATTTGTAGATCTTATGGCTATTGATTACACATTCAAAAATTGATTATTGTTTCCTGAAACATTGAAGGATAGAGCCCTTATATGGTTCATGAATTTAAGAACAAATTCTATAAGGACATGGGATGAATATGAAAAGAGTATTTTTGGAAAAATATTAAGATTAGTGCATACAGTATGACCTTAGAAATCAAGTCTTTAAGATGAACCAAAAAGAGCATGAAAGCTTAGAAGATTGAGTGGAGAGATTTATAATGACAAAAGTTATAAATTGCATGATTTAGGATTAGACACATTAAAAACTCTCCAACTAAAAGCTATAAGGGATGAATGGATTGATCTTCTTAACCTGGTGGAAAAAGGAGATGTCCCTCAATTGCCATGTCAAGAGATTTGTGAACTGTGCAAGAACATATCAAGAGGAAAATCAAAGTATGGAAGATCTCCTCAGGATCTAGTTATGGAAAGAGTAAGTAAGTCGACATCAGTATTGGTAAGTCAAAATGGACTTAACAATTTCCTAGACATTTTTAGTGATTCAAATGAACAAATTGATATGCTAAGAATGAAAAACAAGAAAAAGTTGAGCATGTTGCTTCATTTATATTTTGTCGTAAATGTAGAAAGAAACATGTGTTGCATGAATGTCTACTTGATAACATTAAAATTTGTGAAATATGTGCATGATCACATACTACTAAAGATTGTCCATCATTACCACGGTTAAAGGCAATTTACCAAGGAGAAAATCAAGCACTAGAACAATCCTATTATGTAGCTCCAAGAAGACCATGGCAGACTCATCAATCTGGTATGATGCAAGATCTTAATTCACATTATGCACAAGAAACTCAAAGTAATTGGAAAACACCCTTTCTTTAGAAACTTGGACATCTCAATCCCAACCTCAAAATGAACCTTCGAAACCTTGGCCATCTCAATGCCAACCTCAAAATCAATCCTAGAAATAAGGTTGGAAAGGGCCTTACGAAGGAAATCCACCATATCGTCATTATGCTCAATAACAATATCAATGTTATCCATACCATTCACCTCCACCACAACATTAGTTTCACCCTCAATTGACCTCAATTCAACCTTTCCCGTTACCAACAACACAAGAACCCAAAGATCCATTCCCACTCAACTACCTGCACAACCATTTCAGATCCCCAATAATAAAACACCTCAATCCACTTACAATGTTGAGGTATTTCAAAATGATTCTCTAGTTGTCATTGAAGAAAAACAAGCAGAAGAAGGAGATTCAGATAAGGTCCAAGAATCATGTATGCTTGTTGAAGATTTGTTGGAACCTGAGAATGAAAATTTTCATGCATGCCTATCACCAGTTTTATGAATGGATATCACATCTCTCAAGACTTGCATGGCATGATAGCAGGAATCCAAGGAAGACAAGATTACATTGAATCTTGGTTCAAGATAGTCAATGGATCCTAGTACTCAATTCTTCAGTATTTTCTGACATCATCTCAATCAAGGCAACTGGTCTCTCATATACTGGTACATATCAAAGGGTATCTTTGAAAACTGCATATGAGTTTATCTCTCACCTTTTACACATGGTTCCATTGGAAGTATTCATATACTTGAACAAGATTTATTTTTCAAGTAGAGTAGGACATATAAATAAATAAATAAATAAAAGTAAAGAGAAAAATAAGTCCTATTGTGAAAACCAGCTTGCTAGCGCAATTGGACATGAGATTTACTTGAAAACCAGGCCACTGACAAGAAATGTTCACAATAAGTTCTGTAATTTCACAATGGTTTCAATATTTTATTATGGTTCTTCAAATCATTTTTGGGAATCTATGCTCGAGTTGGTTAATTTGGGATTCCTTAAAGCCCACCTTCTAACAGACCTTGTCCCATCAACCTCAACACCTTATGGGATCAAGATCAAAGATTGTTTAGAGTACCTTGGAACTTGCATACATCAATGGCAAGTATCCTCATTAACAACAATGAGAATACAAAAATGTCTCTTGATTGTCAGACCTTGCAGGCAACTCAACTTCAACACATTCATCCATCCTTATCAAGATGCACCTAGGTACCTTAACACTTATTTACATTATCGGTGAGTTGTCTCGCATTGGTTAACGATTTTCATCATTCATCGGTAATCCAATGATTTCTTTCCATGCTCGACTTTGGCACATTCATTCACATGGTAAGATTTGTACCATGAGTTTTGGTTTTGATGAAGCTATATGGTTTTATGGAATCAACAAAAACTTGCAGCAATATATTTTATTAGTTTCATGTAGCAACATGTTCATCTTTTTGTCACTCAACAACAACATGATGGCACCACTACAACTCTTCTTCATTCATTTCCTTCTCAACTAAATCAATAAAATTGGGCCTATTTCAATCAACATGCATTATGTTTCATGGTTTTTCGTTCATCATGCAATACACAATCCAAATCAGCAGCTTAAACTTGGAGAAAACAACTTTCTACAAAAATTAACATTTTCTGCAACATTGATGCAACGTTGTAGTTTCTGTAGCTATTGTCGTAGCAACATGTTTTTTTGTTGTAGTAGCTTGTTCTAGAGGTATTTCTGGCACAAATATTGCAAGATAGTAATAAAAAAATTCTGAGCTACTGGGTTTCTTAGAATATGATACATTGAGTAATACGTGGGCATAATTCAAAAAAGAGAAATTTTGAAGGGCATTTCAAGTGGGTTTCTAAGGCAGATTTTAATTTTTCACCACTATGCACACATCAACACAAAATTTGCTATTTTTGCACAACAACTATTTTTCGTCATCAAAAGTGGATTTTGAAGGCATGCGACGGTAAAAAAGGTAAAAATACATTGTTTCCCTTTTGAAGCACTCAATTTGGCCTTAAAATGAGTCTGTGGCATTTGTTTTTGTGCAATATTGGATGGCATGATAAGTCATTTTCAGAATTTTCAAAAGCTCAAGATTAAAGAATTTATTTGATGGTAGAATGGTTTTATTCCAACATCAACAACCCCTACTTTAGCATTTCAATTTCTTCAAAAAGAAAACTTGAGGTAAAAACTTGCATAAGGATTTTTAGTTTATTAAAGATTTAGGAAAATATGATGAATAACCACTTTTTCATCAACCATTATTAGACACCATATCTTTCATTTTGTCGACCACTCATACCATCAACCATCCCTTTCACTTTTACTTATTTTTATTAAATTTTCCTCTGTTCAAAAATAAATATTTATGACAGAAATACAAACTCGGCATAAAAGGCTGCAATAGATGAATTTAAAAGTTGGGAAATGAAGACAATTTCAAGAAGTGGCTTGGCAATGTTTTCTTGCTAAAAGTTGATTATGGAATCAATAAGGCTAGTAAAATCAAGAAAATGAAACCATAATACAACCTATGCTTATAGTTATGTAAGATGCCTAGAAGAGGCTTGGAAATTATTCCAGTGAATACACATTTCTATTCATGAGGCATTAAGGCAGGTTGTCACATCAAAAGTTAGAAGAGATGTTGACATCAAGATGCTTTTTCTAGCAATTGAAGGAAATCAAGCAACAAGTCTTGAGGACCAAGCTTTAATTATTTGAAGACTAGAATGGCATACTTAGAAGTTAAATGGGTAGTTGAATGATGCACTTCATTAAGTATCTTCTAATTTTCAAATGAGGGCTACTAGATCATTTCATGGATATTATAATTTAGTTGTACTACAAATTGCATTTACCTTTGCGAATGAAGTATTGGAATGCTTTAAGGTTTTTGGAAAGAGACACATTTACACACTTGAACATTAATTCCAGCATCATATATAAAGTATAAAAAAGCTTTAGCAACATGATGATCAACAAACATCAAGGCCACTTACATCAAAGACTAGTTTTGTAAAGATCTTGTCAAAAGAAAAAAAAAAAAAGGTAACATTTTATTTGTTTCTTTGAAGTAAACTATAGAACATAGAATATATGGACATTGAAAACATATCTCACTTATGTTGTATGGCCTTTCTAAATCTATCATAACCCATTAAAACCTATTATATCTCATGATATCTTATTTTTCAAATGATGAGCAAGCTACAAGGGTGAAGAATTCATTTGTCTTTTCACCTTTTTGACTTGGTTTTGATCCATGTCCTTGACTTCATAAAGCCACTCCATCCATCCATTCATATCAATAATACAATAATTTGTGCATACATGTCTTACATGAGCAAAAATGTTACAAGAACCAGACTTCTAAGTTAGATGTCCATAATTCTATTGCTTTTGTATGTCTCTTCATTGAACAAGTTAAAATGTGTTAAGTTGCACAATTTGACATTTTCTAGTAGCCTCCAAATTCTGAAGTGAAATCACAGGTTGAAGAACTTTGAGTAGTGGCCTAGCAAAACTATAGGATGGAGAATGTAGCAAAAAGGTTGAAAAATGATATCCACCATTCAGCTCTAATAGCTCAATCAATGCCTTGGTTAGTGGTAGAATACGCAACAAATTTATGTGACAAAGCATACTAGACAACTATTCAAGTTTGCTAAGAAATGGTGTAAGAAAGCTAAGTCATTCCCAAAAGATACATTTTGGAACAAATATGTTGTTCAAGTTTTGTTATTTTCATGAGGACATGAAAAGATCTCAGTTTTGGGGATATTTTGGGTCACTGATTTGTAATCATTCTCACTTGTCTTTGTCATTCATTAAGTCATTACTTCCAACCATCCATTGCACCATTTCACTCACTTGCCACCATTTTTACCATAATTCTTCATGATGTGTCTCTATATGTCTAAGTGGTTAATTAACATCGCTTTAATTTATTTTTAGTAGATTAAGGAGAATTATGCATGGTTTTACTAATGATATTTTGACAGTTCAATTTTTCACAGTTTAGTCATGCTTCCATAGCTATCTCCATGGTTGAGGTAGTAGAACAACTCTAGAAGGAAAGGTAACAATTGCACTTGGTTTCTAGAAGCTCCAATATGGATTTGCATTGGTCAAACTCCACCCAGCTCGCACGTGTGGACCTCCAACAAAAGATCGAAGGAAAAAATGTAGCATTTTTTACCAATCAACTTCAAATGCATTTTCTGAGCAAATGAAAACAAATTTTGGAAAACAAAAACATGTGTTTTCTTCAGCACGGTCCCAATTGGGTTCTCTCGTAGTAGTTTTCTCAAATTCATTACCATTTGAGATATTTTTGAGGTTCTTTGGAGCCTTATTTTGTAGATTATGTGGATAAATGGTTTTCCAATTCCTCATTCAATGCATAGTCAACAAAGAGGCCAAAACGAGTTGTTATTTAGCAAATTTGTGGCATAGAGATAAGTTTGATCAGATATGGGATGTTTTTTATCCAATGATTTGATTTTCAAACTAATCTATAAAGACCCCTTGAACAAAATTGTAGCAATAAAAGAT
>APFE031189669.1:85950-95985 GCA_000404065.3 Pinus taeda
ACCAGGGTTTTGCAGTCCTCTTTGGGATTCTTGTGGACTCATGTGTTGATGGTGTGTTTCTCAATGTTTTTGTAAGTGTGTTATGTGATTCATTTCCTTTCTTTACTTCTGCACATTAAACAAATGAAGTGTTAAAGTAAGAATTCATGCTTGCCATGCTCTGCTTTTAAGTTTGTTTAATTTCAATGTTTTCTACTGTCTAAAGAGAATTCAAAGTTATTGTTTGCTCTCTTTAGCTCTCTTTCTTTCATTCCTGACCATCCAATTCAGTTAAAGGCATCAACACTGTCTCCTACCTCGCCCCAAGGAACCCCCTGCAGAAACTGTGTCCAATCCCCACACCCAAAATTGCCCTCTCCTCAATTTGCCACCAAAAACCCAAAAACCCAAAAACCCAAAAATCAATCTTTCTGATCAGTTTACTAGCCTAATATCAGTGTTACCTTATTGGTCTTCTCATCTATTGGATATTTTACGAGATAGACCGGAGAGAGCCTTCTCCTGCCCCGTAGGGCTAGCTACGAGGCTAAATGGTTTGATGTAGCCTTGAGGTTTACCTATCTCAGCCTGAGGTGAAATTTCAAGTGCTAACATACTGGCGACCATACTAGGGAGAACAAACTTATCGTTTTCTCATAGACGTGTGTGTTTCATAAGTCTTAGACGGAGTCTGAAGATACGCCAGGTAGCCTTCGAACACGCTCTTGTTTTACATCAGCGTTAGTAGATAAATGCTGCTTCAGTAGATTTCCATGAGCTTGTGAAAGTAGCGCTTCATTGGCAATTTATCCCAGTATAATTGTTAACTCTGAGCCGTGGATGATAGGTTGAGAGTTTTCACAGGCTGAATGGTTTTTCTTTCCTAGTATTCTTGAGAAAAACAAGCTGGCTACTGATTCAAGATTTATTTTCAAATCTCATTCATCTCCAGCTATTATCAAGTATTTCGAAGATCTAGACTTTGACGAAAGCTTTGAGTTGTCCTTGTTTAAAGCCAAATTGGAAAGTGCACTTGATTCTCTAGTTCCCAACCCTGATTTTGCTGCTGCTATTGAGTTTGAGAGACATAACAAATTGGTTGAAAGTTTCATTTTAAGACATCTCCAGACACGTATTCAAGCTACTACCCTTGCTGATTTTGTTGAGAATATCTCTGATCACATTGGATCTACTATCACGGCTCACGAAGTATCTTTTCCTCCATTTGTTTCAGTCTCGCCTATAATCACCTATCCCGAATCCACAGTCGGTTCCCCTCCTACTTCTCCTACTCCTCCGACTCCCCCAACTCCTCAAACTACACCCCCTCTTATTATAATCCCTGCTATCATAGCTCCTCCTCCTCATACCCATCCTACTCCCCTTCCTAGAGCAATGGCTGCTCGGTTTGCCCCACTGGTTTTGCCTGCAAATCTTCATGATATGCCAGCTGATTATCAAAGTAAAATCCCCATGTTCGATGCCACTCCCCAAAGTATTACCGCTCAGCAACATATCGACAAGATGACCACATTCTTTGATTTATATGAGTTAGATGTTACCATGCGGTTGTTTGTGCAAACATTTGTAGGAGAAGTTAGAAAATGGTTCAGAGGATTGACAGCCGGAAGCATTACTTCCTTGGATGCACTTCAAAGGCAATTTTTAGACCATTGGGAAATAAGAAAAGATCCGCTACAAATCAATGCCGAATATAACAACCTCAAGCGTAATCCGGGTGAGTCTGTTCAAGATTACATAATCAAGTTCAATACAGTTTATAATGCTATTCCCGATGATTTGAAGCCATCTAGAAAATCAGCACTTCTTAAGTTCCCGGATGGTTTCGATCCGGAGATGGCTTACTCATTAAGAGACAAAGATCCACCTACCTTGGAGGAGATGCAAAAAATTGCTGTCAGCGTTGAGGCAAATTTGAATGACAAAAGAGCAAGAATGAAGGCCGAGAAACGAGTCACAATCAAAGAGGAAGCATCCACCTCAACCCAGTTACATCGTGAGATTGAACAGTTAAAAAGGGCAGTTGAAAATGTTAGTCTCGGCAAGCCTGAGCCTCAGATTCGTAATCCCAATTTCAGAGGTCAACAACAACAACAATATAGGATCAAGCAGCGTGAAACAAAGGCACAAGAAGCAGCAGTTCAGCAGCAAATGAAACCACCTTTTCAGCAGAATTTTGTTAGCCAAGAATCAGAAGATGAAGGTGATAATGTTGGCGAGGAGAATCACTTCTTCACTCCTGATGATTTGCCCACATATATTACAGAAGAAGATGAATTGGTGAGTAATTTCATTTTTCCCCAAGATGAGCACTATATTTTGTCAAACGATGCAATATTTGAAGAAGAATCCGAAGAGTATCAAAGAGAGTATTTGAATGCTTTATCAGCTCAGCAAGGTCAACAAAGGCAATTGAGAAACCGAGCTATTCCTATAAATCCCGTGTAGAAAAAGGAATATATTGCAGCAAAGAATGATTCGGTTTCCTCAAAAGGGAAAGACATTATCGGTCCTTCAACGAGTCAATCATCACCAGCACCCAAGATAGATCAGCCATCAAATGCACCAAAGGATAAAGCTAAAAAAAGAGATAATCCGGCTAAAGAAGGTGAGAAGGTTTCAGTTTTCAGTTTGGAGAATGAGATCGCAAAGTTGAAAGTGCCCATTCCTTTGACAGAAATCATGAAGAATAGCATCTACCGAGGCCAGCTCTCTAAGATGTTGAACTTTGATCCAATGCTAGACACGGTGAATGTACAAGATGATCAGCCGGAATTAATTTTTGGGCCAACTTTAAATGGTGAGTCTCCTGAAAGTGATGTTCCTCCATTCTATATCAGTTTGCGATTGCATGAGTTTGTGTTGCACAATGCCATGTTTGATTCGGGAGCCTCGCATAATTTGATGCCGAAAACGATCATGGAGAAGCTGGGACTTGACATCACAAGGAACTATCACGATTTGTATTCGTTTGATTCCAGTCGGGTAAGATGTATTGGCTTGATCAAAGACTTGGTGGTGAGTCTAGATCAAATTCCAGCGAAGAATGTTTTGATGGACGTGGTGGTGGCGGATATTCCTCCGCGGTTTGGCATGTTGCTGTCAAGATCATGGGGAGCCAAGCTCAAAGGTACACTTCAGCTTGATTTTTCATATGCTACAATTCCAGTTTTCTGTCAAATGAGGAAGTTATATCGGGAACAAAAGATGAAATACATGATTTATAGTAAGGAAAATCCTGTCAATCATCCTGTAAATTATGTACAAACAGATTTAGAATCTTTTGTTTTGTTTGCGGAAAATTTCAATGAGGTAGATAGTCAATTAGTTTAAGTAGAAGATATACCAGACATTTCAGAAAATTTCAGAGAAGTTTTGAGAAAGGAAAGTGAAGAAAGGTCTGCTGTCATAAGGCCAGTTGTTGAAACAAACGGGCATCAAATAGAGCATGCATCAAAATCAGATTTTCACCACTTAGAAGATGATGAGGATGGTCTTTGGACCATGGATTTTGACGGTGCAGTGGGTAGCGATGGTGCTGGTATAGGTGTGTGGATTCGAAGCCCATTTTCAGTCCAAAAACAAGTTCCAAGCAAGGTACGGGTATGTTCTTACAAATTGGCATTTGATTGTTCAAATAATGAGGCAGAATACGAAGCTCTTATTGCTGGTCTGAAAATCCTTCGGAAGTTGAAGGCAAAGAAGATAGCAGTATATGGCGACTCCGAGTTGGTTATCAAACAGGTGAAAGGTGAATTTCAGGCCAAACATCCTCGTATGCGAGCATATCGAAATGTTGTTCTAGATATCTTAAAGAGGTTTTCAGAACATACTTTGACATGTGTGCCCCAGATTCAAAATGGTGTTGCGGATGCATTGGCTAAGGCAGCAAGTAATCTGAAAATACCCATGAATTCCAGCAATAAGTTTGAGATATATGTGAAGCATCGTCCTACAGTTCCAGATAATCAAAGGTGTTGGCAAGTTTTCCAAGATGACGAAGAAATCAAAGATTTTCTGCAAATTGAGGGTAAATTCGAAGACATTTCAATAGACACGGAAGCTGAAGGAGTAAATCAGATGGATGTGTTGCAGCTCAAGGACAATTACATTCCTAAAGGATTGATTCCTTTGGAAGAATTGTTTGATCAGGATGATGTGGCCTGCAAGCCAACTTTGAGGCCAACAGACGAAGGAGTTGAAGATGTGAATCTTGGGACAGATGAAAATCCAAAGTTGGTGAAACTTTCAAAAGCATTGCCGCCTAAGGTAAAGAAAGAGTATATCAGATTATTGTCTACGTTTTCTAATGTTTTTGCATGGGACTATTCAGATTTGAAAACTTATGACACAAGTATCATTCAGCATACCATTCCCATAAAGCCAAATCAAAACCCTTTCCAACAAAAGTTGAGAAGAATTAATCCTAAATTGTTGCCATTGATTGAGAAGGAAGTTAACAGGTTGTATAAGTTGGGAATCATAGTGCCAATCCGGTTTTCTGATTGGATTTCCAACTTAGTGCCCGTGAGAAAGAAGACCGACGAGATTCGCTTGTGCATAGACTTCAGAAATCTGAACAAGGTGTCATTAAAAGACAATTATCCGCTGCCCAAAATGGACCACATATTACAGCGGGTAGTGGGGGCATCAAGGATGTCATTGCTTGATGGTTACTCCGGGTATAATCAGATTTTGGTGCACGAAGATGATCGTGACAAGACAACATTTACTACTCCATGGGGTACATTTCATTATGCCAAGATGCCGTTTGGATTGAAGAACGCGGGTGCCACATTTCAACGAGCAATGGACATGGCCTTTGCAAATGAGAAGGATGTCTTTTTAGTTGTTTATCTTGATGATCTGACCGTGTTTTCTAAATTTGACGAAGAGCATTTGTTTCATTTGACTAAGGTGTTTCAAAAGTGCAGAAAGTATGGCATCTCATTGAATTCGAAGAAGAGTCTTTTTGCTATGAGCGAAGGCAAGCTGCTGGGTCACATCATTTCTAAAGATGGCATTCATATAGATCCTGCACGAGTGGAAGAAATTCAACAATTGGAGCAGCCCCGTAGCAAGAAAGAAATTCAGTCCTTCAATGGTAAATTAAATTTTCTGCGTCGCTTCATCCCCAATCTTGCCGAACATCTTAGACAGATAACCAATATGCTCAAGAAGGACAACGAGCTCAAATGGACCGAAGAGGCGGTGAAGTCTTTTAATTTGATAAAGGTAATCTTATCTTCAGCCCCAACTTTGATCAGCCCAGATTACACACAGGATTTTATTTTGTTTTCATTTGCTTCCGAGCACACGTTGGCAGTCGTGTTGATGCAAAAGAGAGATGGAGTTGAGAGGCCCATAGATTTTTTCAGCCGCATCATAAGAGACAGAGCGCTGAATTATAATATCATTGAGAAGCAAGCATTGGCGCTGATCAAAGCTTTGAAAGATTTCCGGGTATACATATTGAATTCTCATATTTTAGCATATGTTTCCAATGCAGCCGTGAAGAATGTTTTAGTGCAAACGGAACTGGAAGGAAGAAGGGGTAAGTGGATCGCTGCACTATTAGAGTATGATGTAGAAATTAAGCCTACCAAGTTGATTAAAGGTCAAGGTCTTGCTAAGTTGATGGCTGAAACAAATCTTCACGTCCTTGATATCAATTTAATTGCTGCCTTGTCCGATGAAGATGAAGAAAATTCAGTTCTACAGGTATCCGATATCTTTGTGTCTTCTCCTTGGTATGCTGATATAGTTTATGTTCTTCAAAATTTGTCTTTACCCCCTGGAATGCCTAGAAACAAAGCTAGAACATTGCAACTAAAGGCTGCCAAATTTTGCATTATCAAATCTGCACTTTATTGGAAAGATCCCGGTGGCATATTGTTGAACTGTTTGGTCGAAGAGAAAGCTAAGACAACAGTGGAAGATTTTCATAAAGGTGACTGTGGGGGTCACTTATTTTGGAAGACTACCGCTAATAAGATCTTGAGAGCTGGTTTCTATTGGCCTTCTTTATTTTCTGATGTGTATAAAGCGGTAAAGAGCTGTCATGAATGTCAAATATTTCAAGGAAAACAGAAATTACAGCCGTTGCCTCTCAAGCCCGTTGAAATCAGCGCACCATTTCAGCAATGGGGCTTGGATTTTATTGGCGAAATCCACCCAGCATCTTCCGAGCAGCATCGATGGATCTTGACCGCCACAGATTACTTCACGAAGTGGATTGAAGCCATTCGCACCCGGCAAGCCACGGACTCGGTAATTATCTCTTTTCTTGAAAGTGATATCTTGTCACGTTTCGGCTGTCCACATAATTTGATTACAGATAATGCAGCAGCATTCAAATCGAAGAAAATGGTTGATTTTTTCTATAAATATAACATCAACTTGGGGCATTCGACCGCCTACCATCCGCAAGGTAATGGGTTGGCTGAATCTTCGAATAAATCTCTAGTAAACATCATAAAGAAATTGCTGGAAATAAATAAGAAGAGCTGGCACAAGAAGTTAATAAATGCATTATGGGATGATCAGGTAAGTCAAAAGAAGTCAATTGGTATGTCACCTTTTGAACTGGTTTATGGAGTAGATGCAATGTTTCCTACCTCACTTAGTGTTCCAGTAGCCAAGCTGTTTCAAGAAGTTGATGGTGAGGAGGATCCTATGCAACGGCGGATTAGTCAAATGATTCATTTACAGCAGACACGAGAAGAGGTTCATCAGAATTCCCTTAAGTTGCAGGAGCGCATAAAGAAAATCTATGACAAAAGGGCCAAATCAGATGAGTTTCAGATTGATGATGTTGTTTTGAGATGGGATGCCCGTAATGAGGACAAAGGGAAACATGGAAAATTCGACAACTTGTGGAAAGTTCCTTACAAAATTGCAGCATATCACGGTCCAAATGCTTTTCTTCTCAAAGAAATGAACGGTGATGAATGTCTTGGTGGGTCGGTGAATGGCCGGCTACTCAAAAGGTATTATACTTGAGCATTTTCTGCTCTAATCACTCTCATTGTAATTACCATTTTATTTGCATTCTGCAGCAAGTTTCAAGCTGATCTCCCATCTTCAGTTTGGGGCCCGCGGTGAAGGCTATAATTCTGAAAATGGTGATTATTTGGTGTGACTTTTGCAAGTTGTTTCAGTCAGTTTATTTTCTGCATAAAGTGAGTGAGTTAGTGTCAAAGTTAGTCTAGGATTTTAGTCAATTGTCCAAGTCAAATAAAGTCGTTTCAATTTGGTCAAATGTGTAGAAGTTGACTCCATTGCCCAATGAATAAAGCACTGGTCTGCTCTCCCAGAGGTCTAAGATTCTTGGTACCTCCAAAGAGCTACCATCCCCATTGGAGCCAATGTTAGAGTCGGTCTTGAGCCCTCCATTAGCGATCAAAACTCTTTTCATTTTGCATAGGTAGGTGTCTCATCAGTGTCAATTTTTTCATCCCGTTAGGCATGCCATAACCCTGATGGAGGAGCTGATGTGCTTATACCTCTCTTGGCATTGCTGGTTCAAGTCATTTCAGTCATCAAAGCTCTTTCAACCTTGTCTTGTCTTCTCTTGAGGTCAATTTCCTAGGTCAGGGTTTTGCGAAAATGTTACAAGGTCATGTGTTTGAAAGTCAATGAGTGTTCAGTAAGCCAGAGGGATGATTGTAAAGGTGTTTCTTCTAAATTTTTATCTGGTACAATTAATCTTCACCTTGGATTTAAAAACCCTGTTTTTAAAGCCAAGGTCATTTTTCGTTTATTTGTAAAAAGTGATGAAATTTCGAAAGTCTTCAGTGAACAAAATGCAACCCCGATCCCCTTGCCAAGATCCCTCAGATGATCTACCTGCAAAAAGAATCAAGCAAAAGCATTAAATCAGTCAATTTCAGGACAAAAGGAAACCAAAGAGACAACAGCATACAAAGTTTAAAAGTGTCATGAAAAAAACATTAGAAAGTGGGTTTGAGCATGAAATTTTTTCAAATGAAACCTATAAAAGCCTAAACTCCCTCCTTGCACTCTCATTGTGTATTCAAAATCCTTGCAAGAGAGATTGGGCGAACTTCCAAGTGAATTGAGGCGAAACTGGTCGAAATCGGGCTCAGGACAGGTGCACGACCCTTCAAGCTAGGTGTGCGACTTGTTGGGAGGTGTGCGACCCGTCAAAGGGTCTCCCACAGAGAAATTTGGCAACAGGCGCAACCCGTCAAGAGGAGCGCAACTTGTTGGGCGTGGTGCGCGACCCGTCAAGCTGTCTTCCCCCAACTCATTTCAGAATTTTCTCAAGCTCCTTTAATTCATCAAATCGCTTGAGGTAGGCTCTTTAAACTTGTGAATGGCTGCTGGTTAGTTGAGAAACATCATGAATGTGTTTGTAATGATCAAATTGTGCAAGAAGAAACACTCCATATGGTTGTATGTAAATTTGTAAAAGGTGCTAGAGTTTATTGTTGTTTCATGGTTTTTCCCCTTGTAATCATTCTCTTTATTCCCATTTCATTTTTCCTATATTTCCATATCAATTTCCCTTTTAAATTTGCAAGGAAAATAAACCCTACCCCTTTCCCTTTAAAAATAAAAAATCAAACCCTAAACCTACCCCTCATAATACCTATGTAAACACATGAATTTGATGATGCATGTGCAGTGATGTTTGCAGTGTTTTTCCCTAAGTTCCCTGTTGTATACATGTATTCCCATTTTCCTTGTAAAAAATATAAACCCTACCCCTCTCCCAAAAGGATCAAAAAACAAAACACTCAAACCCTTATCTTGTTGCACCATATGCATGTGTAACCACAAGAAATTGTTGGTGCATATGTAGAGAGTTTTGTAAATTTTCCCTATTTTCCCCTGTTAATGAATGTATGCATATTCCCATATGTTTACTTTCTATACATGTATTCCCATATGCAATGATTTTTGCAAATGATTTTCCAATATTCCTGATTATAAATATGTATTCCTATTCGCCATAATTGTTTGCAATATTTTCCTTAAATTCCCTGTTATGTTCCTATATTCCTAATTCCTTGTAAAAAGGTCCCTCCCCTAACATTTCCCTCATGTCCTTGTCCCCTTGAAACAGCATAGAATTCAGCACTTTTTACAGGCAGAAACAACAGTACAGTTTATCCACTTTGCTCCTAAACTATGTCAGAAACCGAAACTTATGAGCAAAGTGATGACCAATCATCAACTGCAGAAATTGAGGAATAGAGGTGGTCTCGTAAGGGTGGTAAGGGTGGACATCATAAGCAAGAGGATCCCACCTCTTTGACAGAGTTACAAGCTTGCCCTATGGCAGTATCATGTTTCTAGTACATGTCTTGCTACGAATTTTGCGAGAGGATCTCTCGGATTCAGCACCACCGAGAGTTGGCCCGCCTTTTTGTTTTACACTTGCATGATGGACATGTCAACCTTGTAGGGGTTAGCTTTACATTGACACCCGAGGTGATCTCACAGGCTACAGGGATACCTAATGTTGGTGAGGTGTGGAATAAGCGTAAGATGTTAGATTTTGTTTACTTTGAGCCTTCTGTCAGGCCACCATTCGCGAGACATCTGGCAGTTGTGTTTCGATTCAGGTTTCTCAGAAGCGAGTATGCTCCCATGGTGAGGCTCATTATGCATTATTTTACTTGTGAGGGCAGATTTTCACAGGTGTACTCATATCATATTCGCCTCTTGATGCACTTCACCCGAGTGAGGATGATGAACATCCCGGTTTTCTTCTTTCAGAACATTCAGAAGATGGTGCCCACGTTGCAGAGGAAGACCCCGTCACAGCAGTACAAGAGCCTTCATCATTATGGTTTGATTCAGCTAGTAGTATTGCATCAGTTGACTCAGCAGGGCATGTCATGGGAGGAGTTCATCTCTCGTGAGTTTTTCACAGTACCATCACTGCCACATCCTGAGGTTGTTCGCGAGGAGGGAGGACCATCACATCAGCATGACATCCCTGTTACTAGACATGTCATCTCCTCACCTCAGGTCACCTATCAGAGAGGCCCAAGGGCCTTATTT
>APFE031189669.1:96429-112021 GCA_000404065.3 Pinus taeda
CCACGCCAGGTGGAAGGGGTCTCGCCTTCTTCATCAACACCGCGAGTGTTATCTCCACACCAGGTGGAAGGGGCCTCGTTTCTGACAGCAGCACAGGTATCATAGAGGGGAAAGCAGCCCATGATTGAGGAGAGATTTTCAGGTAATCCAGTTATTGATCTTGACGCCGGTTCTCCTAGCACAGAGCTCAAGGATATCATCCGAGAGCAAAGTACCAAGATTGAGTCGCTGCACACGAAATTGTTGATGGAAAAATGGATAATCAACTATTTAGAGCAGCGAAACAAACAGTTGGAGGATGAGCACAAGCTATATGAGCTGCAGAAAATTCGTGAAGACCGGGAATTGGCTCGTAAGAGACCCGGTGACTTGAGACCCATAGATCGAGAATCTATGTTTATTTGGGACAATGCTCATTTGAAAATGTTGTTGGCTAAGGCCAATCAAAATAAAAAACTGCTGAGGAATATGAAAAATCATTATTAGGCGCGGATGCACGTGTGCAAAGTAAAGATGAAGGTGCTTCAAAGGCGGTTGGCAAAGGCACTAAAACGGAGAAAAAGGCCCGATCCCCTCCGTATCTTGGTCGAGGCTTCCTTGAAGGAGCATAGCACTAAATAGCTCAGCCACAGCACAAATCCCAAGAAATTGTGAGCATTTTGGGTATTTTTGGTATTTTTTGGTAATTTACAGGTTCTTGCTCATTAACGGGTCTCACCCCCGGTGAGACCCTTCGTCCCAGAAACTCCATTTGACAAAAACTAAGAATTTCCAGACTTTTCATGCAAAGTTACATATTCACATGGATGGACTTGAGGTTTTGTGAAGTTTTGGGCCTCCAGAAAGTCAAAAAACATGCAAAATTTGACTTTCTGCCACCTTTTTGAACTGTAGAAAGCTGTCTTGGGAGAATTGATTTTTGACATGGAAAATGAACTCCAAATTCAAAAATTCTAGTTGGGTTGGAAAGGATACTCATAGACCTTTCCAACAAGCCTACTCTTGCCCAATTTGTCCACCTTCAAGTGCCCCAAACATGGCTCCAAATTGGCACGACCCGTCAGGCAGGGGGGCGCGACATGTCAGGCAGAATTGCCCAGAAATGCATTGTACAGCCCAGAAAACGCAGATTTGACTCACTTTGACTTTTTGAGGTGAATCATGATTCTCTTTGATGTAATTATGGTACTTTTTAGATACTTTTACCCTTATGTAACTCTTCTAGAAGATTCATGCATGAAAAGGGTACAAATTAAATGAATGAATTGGTTTCCAAGTTTATAGAGGCAAGTTGTTATGATTGCCTAATTTGTAGTGCTAAGTTTAGAAGTGGTTGAAACAGATCCTAGGATAGTGAGATCGACCCCTAGAGGCAGGGAAAGAGGTTAGAGCATCTATATTATGTACTTTCATACTCATTTTCATGGTTGGACTCTTGAGGGAGAAGCTATCATTGTATTATTTCAGTGTATCTCTGCAATTTTTGGCTAAGGAAGACCAGGGTTTTGCAGTCCTCTTTGGTATTCTTGTGGACTCATGTGTTGATGGTGTGTTTCTCAATGTTCTTGTAAGATTTTTTGTGTGATTCATTTCCTTTCTTTATTTCTGCACATTAAACAAATGAAGTGTTAAAGTAAGAATTCATGCTTGCCATGCTCTGCTTTTAAGTTTGTTTAATTTCAATGTTTTCTACTATTTAAGGAGAATTCAAAGTTATTGTTTTCTCTCCTTAGCTCCTCACCTGTCATTTCTGACCATCCACTTCAGTTAAAAGCATCAATACTGTCTCCTACCTCGCCCCAAAGAAACCCCTGCAGAAGCTGTGTCCCATCCCCGCACCCAAAATTGCCCTCTCCTCAATTTGCAACCAAAAACCCAAAAACTTCAAAATCAATCTTTCTAATCAGTTTACTAGCCTAATATCAGTGTTACCTTATTGGTCATCTCATCTATTGGCGATTTTATGAGATAGACCGCAGAGAGCCTTCTCCTGCCCCGTAGGGCTAGCTACGAGGCTAAATGGTTTGATGTAGCCTTGAGGTTTACCTTTCTCAGCCTGAGGTGAAATTTCAAGCGCTAACAGACATGATGAAACTGCAAGAAGATAAGCTAGTAGTAGTTTTTGGTCCACATGTGGAGGAGGTAGCTTCTTCAACACCTCCTTTCTACATTTCTTTATTGATTCATGACTTCCTCTTGCATAATTGTATATTTGATTCAGGAGCTTCACATAACCTTATGCCAATATTAGTAATGAAAAAACTAAGCCTACAAGTTACTAAACCTTACAAAGACCTATATTCTTTTTATTCAAATAAAGTCAAGTGTCTCGGGGTCATTAAATATATGGTGGCGTCATTACCCCAGATCCCAACTAGAAGCTTGGTAATGGATGTAGTGGTAGCAGATATCCTTGCTAGGTTTGGAATGTTGCTATCTAGGCAATGAGGGGCTAAATTAGGGGGAGTTATGAAATTGGATTTTACTTATGCTATCATACCGATTTTTGGTAGAGAAAGAGAAGGCTATACAAAGAAACAAGATTTGTTAAAACAATCACAAATAATGGAGCAAGTAATTCACCTGTGTACGACTAGGAAAAAGAGGACTTTTCTTGTTTCATGTTGCATGACATTGTAGAGATGGCTGAAAATAATCAGAGGCAGCTTACTTCAGCCTGTGTAAATATAGAGCTGCAAACAGAAGGGGTGTGGAAGTGCTTCTTTGATGGAGCCTATTCTAAAGAAGGAACAGGTGTTGGTTTCCTTTTAATTACACCTGGAGGTAATATGATCTCGTTTTCTTTTAAATTGGAGTTTAAAGCAACTAATAATGTGGCAGAATATGAATCCTTGATCATTTCTCTTCAAACAGCAAGACAAATGGGAGTCTAGTCTATTTCTATTTTTGGAGATTCAGAGTTGATTATAAAGCAAATCAAAAATCATTGTCAAACAAAACACCCTAGACTTAGGGCATGAAGAAATGAAGTGTGGGATTTAGTTGAGAATTTCTTTGAGGCTTTCAACATACAGTTCATTCCAAGAGATGGGAACAGGTTAGCAGACTCATTAGCTGTGGCTGCCAGTATCTTTAGGCCTCCTATAAATCCAAGGTTGAGATATGAATTTGAAGTGAGGAACAGGCCTTCTATTCTAGATAGCATAAAACACTAGCAGGTTTTTGAGGATGATGAGCAGATTAAGGAATTCTTGACTATGATTGAATATTTTCAAGGCACCGAAATTGATCAAGATAGGGATGAAATAGTAGAAGGTGCAGAAGTAAGTGATTTTAAAAATTCCATAGTTAATCAGAAAATTATTCAATTGAAAAATAATATTCTACCAAGAGAGCTTGTCCCTCTTGAAAGACTTTTTAACTCCAATGATGTAGTTGTTAGTTCAAAGAAAATTCCACAGGATGAGCAGATTCAAGATCACAATATTGGAACCCAGAAGGAGCCCAAGTTAGTCAAATTATTTAATGGAGTTCCAATTAATTATAAGGAGAGATATATTGAGCTTTTAAAGGAGTATACTGATGTTTTTGCTTGGTCCTATGAGGAACTCAAGACATATGATGTAAACATTATTCAACACAAGATTCCATTGAAATAAGGGATTAAACCATTTAAGAAAAAACTCAGGTAGATTAATCCTTTGCTTTTACCATTGACTGAGAAATAAGTAAAAAAGCTTCTTGATGCCAAGATAATAGTTCCACTCTGATACTCTGAGTGGCTGGCCAATTTAGTACCTGTAAGGAAGAAAAATGGAGAAATAAGTTTATGTGTGGATTTTAGAAATCTAAATAGGGCTTCCTTAAAAGATAATTATCCATTGCCTAAAATGGATCATGTGTTGTAGAAGGTAACTAGATCATTTAAAATGTCAATACTAGATGGGTTCTCTAGGTATAACCAGGTGGATGTTGATAAAGAAGATCACAAAAAGACTGCATTCACAACTCCTTAGGGAACCTTCATGTATGCTCGATTGCCTTTTGGGTTGATGAATGCATGTGCAACATTTTAGAGGGATATGGACATTGCATTTGTGGGTGAAAAGTTTGTAGCGATATACTTGGATGGCATCACTATTTTCTCTAAGTCAATTGAGGAGCATCTAGACCATCTTAAAAATACTTTTGAGAAATGTAGAAAATTTGGGCTTTCTTTGAATCCTAAGAAGTTTATTTTTTCTCTATAAGAAGGCAAAATACTGGGGTATATTGTTTCTAGATATGGAGTGAAGATAGATCTAGCAAGGGTGCAAGCTATGTAGAAAATACCCCTGCCCAGGAGTAAGGAAGACATTCCAAATTTTTTGGGAAAATTAATTTTTCTAAGGAGGTTTGTGTCCAATTATGCTAAAATTATTAAAGAGATTACCAATATGTTGAAGAAGGAAAATGGAGTAAATTGGACCAAGGAAGCCAGAGAGTCATTCTCCAGGATCAAAGAAGCATTGCAAGCAGCTCCATTTTTAATTAGCCCTGATTATCAAAATCCCTTTCAAATTTTTTCATTTGCATCACTCAATTCAATAGTTGTTGTTTTGTTACAGAAAAATGATGAAGGAAAAGAGTAGCCATTTGCTTTCTTTAGCAAGATTCTCAGAGATGCTGAACTCAAATACAATATCCTTGAAAAACAGGTATATGCTTTGGTAAAATCCCTAAAGCCCTTCAGGACTTATGTACTACAATTAAAGATCATTACTTATGTGCCAAATGCCGCAGTAAAGGATGTCTTAGTCCAGAGTGATGTGGAAGGCAAAAGAGGAAAATGGATAGCTAAGATCCAAGAGTATGACCTGGACATAAAACCCAAAAAGCTAGTGAAAGGGCAAGGATTGGCAAAGATGTTGATAGAGTCAAATTTTCAAGCATTGGGAATCAACCTGTTAATACCTGTAAATGAGCAAATAATTGAAGAAGGTGAAGAAAAATCAAACCCAGGTGTGGAGCGATAAAAATGTGTCTTTGTAACTCCTAATTACCTCACATTAATTGTCAACCCAGGGATGACTTTTTATTTCAAGAGTTTACTCAGTCTGAAGCGGCTATTTACTCAAGAGTAATGTTTTGCAGTATAGTGCTTAAAATCCAAAAGTAAATGAATTCTTGGAAAGAAATCTAACTACAACAAAATACCTTGAAGCCTAAATCATTCATTCGGAAAAATAAGCAATGTAACAGTCAAGGGTCCAATAACAATAACTCATCCCTTTAGAAACTAATGTAACCAAAAGTAATCAAGGAACAGATCGTCGATCTAGGGACCGGACAGTAAATGTCAATGCCCACTACAGTCTCAGACCGTTCTTCACCCTAAAACAATCAATAACGCAAATAACAGGAAATGAAACAGAAAATGTTCTAAACTAAATCATTCACTCAAACAACCATCAATCGAGGATACAGTAGAAATAACTCCTTCCTCTAGAAATTGATGCAATTAAAATCAAACTGGAGCAAGACAATCAATCTAGGAACGAGGAAGCAATAACCAATGTCCTCTACAGTTGACATTCCTGCTTTAAAGCAATTAAAAGGAAATCAAAATTGAACTAAAGCTACTATTGAAAGTAAACTAAGAAAACACTTTGAAAGAAAACTCTTGCAATTAACCAACAGAAATGAACAACAAAGGAAATAGACAGCAAACTGTAATTAAAGAAATCAAATAACCAACAATCCATAATGAATATCAAAGTCTGAAATGAACGACGAAGCTTTACATTTGAAATGAACAACATAACAATATACATTGAGAAGAATAATAATCTTTGTTATGATGGAAAAGAACAGCCACGTGATTCAATCCCAGCTTGTGCAATAAAATAATTTCATAAAATATTATAACAGCTCGCTGCAAAAACATGAAATTGTTAGGCAATACAATTCAAAGAAATAAGAATTAAATCAAGAAATCACACGACGGAAATTGGAAAGATATAATACAACAACAGCATACTCCACCAGAGGCTGGGCCCTTAGCCGCCAGAGGATGCTACAGGCTACTTCAGATGAGAAGAATGTACAACAACCCTTTTATTTATTCATCCTCAAATTGTGAAATCATTACAACAGCAAAAGCTTTGAAGATTACAGTGGCAATGCAACAATCCCTATCCTATCATGAATAATCCACCATCATTCTTGAATCTCTAGTTCTGAATCCTTAATTCTCCATCATTTTCCATCCTTTTTCCCCCTCTCCCTCTCTGATCTCTGTTTTCATTTAAATAGAGAGAGAGCAGAGAGCAGTTACAATAGAGATAATTACAACATGATTCTATTACAAAATTGGATTGTTTCCAACCAATTGATCAACAAGAAGATATATTTCCATCCATCTCTCAACAAAAGCAAGACGAATTTGGCTTTGCAGCTGAGATTTGGAGGATAGCCGCAACAACAAATCTGAGAAAATCGTGCTCAAAGAACCCTACGTTTCTCTCAGTACAAGTCGAATGTGGGCAAACCGTTCTTTGATAAAGTTAATTGGGCCCGTTTTGGACAAAACTCATGTTCCGGATTTTCTAGATTCGTCTTCATTTGCTCATAATCTGAACCGAAAAATTGTCACTCCTTATTCCAGCGCATTTCTGAGTTGGCACTTTTAATGATCAAATCTTCAATCTGGAAATTATCTTGGAGGCTAAAAATGACGAATAATGTTATAACCAATTTATTAAAACTATCATTGATAAAATAATTCATAATCATCAACTTATTAGAAATAAAAGAAGATAAATAATATTCATCCATAAGAGCATATATCATTTATAAAATGGATTTAAATGATAAATTATAACAAATGATATAATAGAGAAGAGTAAAAATGGATGAAATAAGTGTTACAAAGTGGTTGTATTCACGGCCCAACACACCCCCACACCGAATATATTGCATGTCCTCATGCAACAAAAACTGAATATGTTGCATGTCCTCATGCAACCCAAAGACAAAACCCATGTGTTAACCAAGCAATAAAATTTGTTCCTCTCAGCTCATAAAATGGATAGAACAAATGAATTCTTCTTCAATTAATGAATATTCAATTTTAGCAATCTTGATGAAGACATAACAATTAAGTTGCAGCAAAATATGATATAAATAACATCAACCTTCATTAACCATTTTCCCAAATGTTGCAAGTAGATTTGTAATATATGAATGCCTCTATGATCTAAAAATCAGATCGTTTTGATGCATGGATCATGAGATATAAACAAAATGGTTGTAGGTGAGAGTGCATGATTTACGAAATTTTATGAACCAATTTAACTTGAAATGATCTAGGTTTGTGTATTTTAATGATACCTCTGTGTTTTCCAGAAATCACAAGAATTGAGTTCATAGTTTTAAAAATATTATGGAAATCAATTTCTACACTGAAATTGTATGCCTTAAATGAGAAATAAAATTGAAAACATCCATCATGCGTAGCAATTCCTCCCCCTCTCTGAAGAATTAGCATGCCCTCATGCAATGCTAGAAAACAAATAGAGGCAGTTGCTACCAGCTATTGAATTCTATGCTTGGTGTAAAACCACATGGAATAAGGGAGGTGTTGAGAATGAATAAGAATATAAATGGATAATAAAGAATATGAATGACATGGTCATAAAAAGAAATGAATGAAAGCGACACTCCCCAAACCGAAAGATGATGTGCCACTGAAAAATGGGAAGTGGTAAAAACTATGAAATGAAGGATGATAAATCATGCTCAAAATGGATTTTCATGAAATTCTCCTAAATTCGGAATAAATCATAAAATTATGCTATTTTACCTCAAGTTTTACCTCCAAAAGAAAAATGTGGAATGACATATATGTATTGGAAGTTGTTGAAGCTGATGTAGGCAAAGTTGGTGCTGAAAGTGATGCAAAAGGTGGAATCCAGGTAAGCACATAATGTCTGAAGAATTGTTCGTGTTCGCAAGTTGCTCGAGCCACTTCTGTTAGTTGCAATAGTGTGGTCATGCTACGAATAGAATTCTGCCCATACTTGTTGTTTTCCTGTAAACAAAGCACTATTTGGCATACAATGTTCTTGAATCCATAGTGTTAGTTTTGAATAGCAATAGATTAAGATGTATGCAAAAATTTCCATCATAAAAACTTGTGTATACAGGCAATAGTAATATTTTGTCAAATCAACAAGTTATGGCAGAGTGCAGTAATCATATCGCATGCTAGCTCATAATGCATGCATTCCCCCCTCCAATTGGAAAATGAATTCCATGACCATAAAGCATATGAAAGGTGTTGTGCTGAGAGCAAGGCAACGGAATGAACAATACAACAGTAAATGAAACAAAGTACACATATCAATGATAACAAGAGTTATGGTTATAATGAGAGCAGAGTGTGTAAAGATAGTTATGAATAAAAGATAGGACACTTTGGATTGATGATAAGTTATGTGAAAAAAGAAAAAGAACAACAATATGCCAAAAAGATGCTTTACTGACTGTGTTGTTAGCTGAAAAGGATGCGATTGATCAGAAAATAATTTTTCATGCGTAAAGGTTCAAAACAGGGAAAATGAAGGAAATAACTTCTCTGATAAAAAGGAAGAATAAGAAAAGGGTATTATAATAATAATTGACAATAATATATAACTTCAATACCATAAGCAGATCCTCTGCTACCAGCAGGCGTCCATAGCCTCGACAGGGTTGCTTTTTAACCCATATGAGCCAGGATCCTCAATTTATAAATGGAGAGTTTTAGTGTTGTTCTACAGAAGAGATCAGTGTGCTGGCGTGGTAACTAGATAACCACACTGCCATTCACTAGGAGGTAGCAAAAATGATCAGGCCGGCTCGTGATGAGACCTCCTGTTCCAAGGATAATTTGGCTATCCAATGGATCATAACCCTGGTGTGGTGGCCATAATGGGAATGTCACTAAGTTACAGCCTTATGAACATGGTAGGCTGGCTCGTAATGATACCCCCTATCCTCCATCTGCGAACAAATTTTTGTTGTTATTACACATTTGTATGATAAAAAGAGGGAGGCTCAGTACTCCTTAAGAGCAGGGATGGTGGAAAAAGTTGAACATGTCAATAGAAAAAAATATACCCATAATCTCATTTATTACAGATAGAGAATATTATAACCAGGAAGGGTGGAACCAACATGGTATTAAGATGATCAATCAATATCATGTTCAACAGAAAATAATGCAGTAAAGTAGTATATAAATAATTGTGTCATTTTTGAAAAGAATCTATTATCAAGGAGTTGTCATGTTAAAGATCATAACGTGAATGATAATAACTCGCTTCAAAAGAATCCATAATTCTTGTCCTCATAAAAGTAGTGTACTTCATGCCATGAAAAAGAATCAGTAAAATGTGGCTGAGATGAAGTAGGAATAATCCCATAAGAGAAAAGAATGGTTGCTCTAAAAAATTCTCCCAAAGTGTTGCTTTTTTGAAAGAACAGCAAAAACACTAAAAAAGAAAGTGGTGTTCTGTGTAGGGAACAACAAAGAAAATGCATACCAAAAAAAGCAAAAATACACACGAAACAATGTTGTTCCCTGTAGGGAACAATGAAAAAATGCATGTGAAAAGGTGTTGTTCTCTAAGAGAAACAACAAGAAATGAAAAAATGATATTCTTTTGAAAAGGAACAACAAAAATGTGAAAGTGCAGAAATGTTGTTCCATTTCGAAAAGGAACAACAACTGTTTCATTTTGAAAAGGAACAGCAAAACGTGAAAGTGCAGAAGTGTTGTTCCTTTCAGAAATGAACAGCAAAACATGAAAGTGCAGAAATGTTGTTCCATTCAGAAAGGAACATCAAAACGTGAAAGTGCAGAGGTGCTGTTCCATTCGGAAAGGAACAGCAAAACGTGAAAGTGCAGAAGTGATGTTCCATTTCGAAAGGAACAACAAAACAAGAAAGTGTAGAAGTGTTGTTCCATTTCGAAAAGGAACAACAAAACGCGAAAGTGCAGAAGTGTTGTTCCATTTCGAAAAAGAACAGCAAAACGTGAAAGTGCAGAAGTGATGTTCCATTCGGAAAGGAATAGCAAAATGTGAAAGTGCAAAAGTGCTATTCCAGTCGGAAAGGAACAACAAAACGTGAAAGCACAGCAATGTTGTTCCATTTTGAAAAGGAACAGCAAAACGTGAAAGTGCGGAAGTGTTGTTCCATTTCGAAAAGGAACAACAAAACGTGAAAGTGCAGAAGTGTTGTTCCATTCGGAAAAGAACAACAAAATGTGAAAGTGCAAAAGTGTTGTTCCATTTCGAAAAGGAACAGTAAAACATGAAAGTGCAGAAGTGTTGTTCCATTCGGAAAGGAACAACAAAATGTGAAAATGCAGAAGTGTTGTTCCATTCGAAAAGGAACAACAAAATGTGAAAAAGGAACAGCAAAATGGACAATCATAAAATGTAAGCATGCAAAAAAAACAAATTAACTATTCACGGCATTGATGCTGAGGATGAGTTACACTTTGAATGAAGCAACGCCTGAAATACAAGATATAAAAGAAATTAGAAAAGAAACAACAAAAAACAATATGTAAATAAATAAATTAAGTTACAACAACTATGATATTATGTAAAAAAATGATCTCTTTGAAAAATGTTTTGGCAGCAAAGACATGACATGAATCTTCAAATGGAAATCAATTCTTTATCTGTTCTATTATGAATCCGTTGGGTAATGAGTTGGATGAAACTCCCTTTGTTTCATAAAATTTCTTTCAAAAATCACTCGTCCATAAATTGACCTTCTTTTTCTCCTAAGACCTGCAAAAAATGAGTATCTACCTGCAATAAAACATTAAATCATGGAGAAAGAGAGGTATACAGGCTCCCTTAATCCAAGAATTATGAAAAAAACTAACAAGTAGTTACTCTGTATAACAAATCCATAGAGAAAATAACAAAGTAAAATGTATTTGTCACTTGCAGAAGAGTAGTGGTCGACCATACTGACCAACAGTGTTTTAATCACAATTTCTTTTTTTTTCGTCGCAATTGAGTGATTCCAAAGCCAAATGAAAGATAATTCAAAGGTTTAGCTCCAGTAGAAACAGGTTTTATAGATTCAATTATATGATATGTCAATTTTAGTTAGAACAATCTGCATAATAGAATCATTTTCGATTACCCGACTTAGACCAACAGTTGATATTTAAAGCATAAAGTTTTCGTTTGATGTCGGATTCGAATGAATCAAATTGGACATGAAAGTAGATTTACTTATTTATCTCTAATAGAAACAGGTTTTGAAGAAAATAAGAATTGATAGGTCAAACACTGTAAGGAACAGCTGGAGAAACGGAGTTTTAAGGATGCCGATTTACGATAGACAGTCAGTATTTGGATCATAACTTCCCCATACAATATTGAAAATGAGTGATTCCAATTGAATTGTAAACTAGATTCAAAGGGAATCTACCATAGAAACAGGGTTTAAAAATTCATTCATTTAGGCCTCCAAAAACTGACTGTCCCAACTCTGTTCCTGAGCTGCCCGCCAGACATCCAGTCAATGTTTTGGTTCTAACTTTTTCGTTTCAAATCCAAAATGAGTGATTCAAATTGGGTTGGAAAGTAGACATCAGGATAGAAACAGGTTTTAAAAATATTCCCTTTTGGTCCCTCAAAACATGACTGTCCCGACTATTTTTGCAGAAATTCCCATCAAGCCCAGAAGCAAAAAAAATATGATATTGAAGCATTTTTTCAAATTTGTGATATAAGTGAATATGAGTGTTTATAGAACTATTATTTTCATTTTAATTCATCTACATACACAAGTGAATTAAAAAAACTATCACCGATGTTGATTTCCATAGCATGCTGTAACAAAAAACAACTAGTTTTACAAAAATAAAAATAAAAAATGATGTGTTTGTTTTATTTGTTTATTTATTTTATTTTCTTGACTATCCTACTCTTATTTGAGAATCGAATATGTTTATGTATAAGAGTATTTCCAGTGGAGCCATTTTCGAAACAAGGCTTCATGTATACACATACTCAAATTTGAAAAATGCATATTAATGAATATTAGGGTATGAGAAGCCAACTTCCCTTGAAAAAATGGTATCAAAAATTGTTGAAGCATGGAGTGATGCTGCAAACAAATGATGGAAAGAAACCAATCTTCAATATATCATTTACTTTCTTGATTTCCCATAGCCATCATATCATGAAGTCCTTGAACTTTTTAAATGACTTGTTGACGCAGACTAGAAGAAACCTCATTTTCTCCTATAACTTCTACATTTTTTGGATTTGAAACATCCTGAATCTCAATATAAGTTTTCTCCAATCGTGCATGTGGGATAGAATGGGTGGGAAGGGTAGGTAAATTTTGAAGTTCAACACTGTAAGCATGTTGTACTGGTTTATTATGGTGAGGATGTGGAATGAGTTGAACAGGAAATTGTGTAGGGAATGGAGCATTTTGATGATGTAGTTTATTAGATTGAGTGGATGATTTTGATATGCAAGTAAGATGTTGTGGAAGAGTTGGTGAAGAATATGGATGAGGTTTTTGTGCTAGAATATGGAGGAGGTGTTTTGTACCATACATGTAGGCCATAATTTCCATAGTTTTGACCTTGTTGCATCTTCCCCATCTCTTTGATATGTTACTTTCATCCTAAATAAGGAAGGACAACTATCTATGGGATGCTCCTTTCAGTAATGAAGACAAAACACTTCATCAAATTCTTGATTTTTCTGAACCTGAAAAACATCCAATTGTGAATTCAGAGAGCTAATAAAATCAACTTTAAAATGTTCAAATAAAACATTGATTTTAGCTCTTATATCTCTTGTTCTTGTAGTAGATTTGGAAAAGAAAGAACAGACATCTCTAGAATTCTTACCAGCCTTGGAGATTCCTCTTGAATACCTTATGTACAATTCACAAACATCATCATATGATAACGGAAAAACTTCACGTTTTCCTATCAAATTGAAGAGTTCTAAAGATCCATCTTTGATTCCTTTAAGAAGGAGTGTTTTTAAGATCTCTTTTTCCAAATACTTATGCTTTGATTTTTGAAGGTTATATTGAAATCGCTCGACATAGTCCTCCAAGCTTTCATCTTCGCCTTGTATCATATTGAAAATATCTTCATTGGATTTGCGCTAATCTTGTTCTTCAAGAATCTGTTATTCATGTCCTCCCATGTTTGGATGCAGACCCACCTAGGCTCATGAACCATCGAAGAGCTGCTCCTTTTAGAGTAAGAGGAAACACTTTCAACCTTTGATCATTAGTACAATAATCATACCTTCTACAAAGTATTTCAAAATCAAATAAAAATGTATCTGGGTCTTCCTTTTCCAAACCATGAAAATTTGGTAGAGAAGATGGGGGAATTATGTGAATTTGTGTCACTCCTCCTAGATCTTTGATAGGGAATTCAAAAGTTGCAATGTGAGCCATTTCTTACCCTAATAGAAGATGTTTTTCATGTGTTTCTTTGAGCCTCCTCCATCAAATGTTCTTGTCAATTGGTTAGTGAAATGGATGTGCTTACATCACCACTTGAATGAAATTATGAGATTTTTTTTTAAATTCTACCCCTAGATTTCCTACTTCAATTCCTATGAAATTCTGCTAAAAAGCGAGTGGAGAAGAAAATACTTTATTTTCTCGTTACACAGGTTCCTACCTCCTGTTTTAAATACCCAATTCTTTTATATGGCTAGAATCTATATGCAACAAGGAAGTAAGCCAATTTAAACCCCAATGACAACCACAAAATTAACAGCCAATGTGCAACTCTCCAACACACCCATCAAAAGTTACACTACCTTAAAAAGAAGTAGACATAAAATGAAGAGAAGCAATTGATAAAAAATAAACCACAATACCTCACTTACCAAAACACCCCATTTAAAACAAACACAATTGATGTACAATAATTGAACACCTTGATAAGACCAACAACTATACCCACACCTCACATAAGCACTAGCAACAAAGACACCTCCTCAACCAAGGAGAAGGAGAAGGAGGCCAAAGGAAAAGCGTTCTCACCACCTTTCATGCAAATTACCCACCCTGGAATATGAAGCTTACATTTAATTGTACAACTTCAAATTACCGCTGCCTATTCTCTACCACGGATAACTAATTTAGGCCATTAGTTAAGGGGGCACGCCTCACAAAGTGATCGCATTAATATTAGTGATATCACCCATGGAATAATAAGTGAACTGGCAGGAAAAGTAGAAAAGATATAGGTACAATTGATGAGGTCCAGCGAGAACACTTATTTTGATCAATAAAAAACCGAAAACAATTACAAATACAATTGATGAGCTGCAGTGAGAACACTCGTTTCGATAAATAGACATTTTTGTTGACGTGCAGTGAGAACACTTATTTGATCAATATAAAAAAGTAGTCTCACGAAAACAACACTTATTTGATCAATATAAAAAAGTAGTCTCATGAAAACAATTACGAAGTACTCCTGCACTTCGTAATTAATAAAAAAAATTATTCAGAATCCCACGAATTCCACATAAAATAATGAAAACATAGAAAATCCATAAAGATCGAAAAATAATGTGGAATTCCGCATAAAGTAATAAAAAACGTAGAAAAACCATAAAGATGTTTGGAAAAGAAATTGTCTTATTCCTCATAAAATAATAAAAACCTAGAAAAATCATAAAGATATTAAAAACTAAGAACTCCGTAAGATTGCAACGGCGAGACATATAACACTAATTTCATGGATGGTGATGGCGGCTGTTTCATGTTAGAATTTTCTGCACCGGTTCTTCCATGTTTAAATTTTCAGAGCTGGCAGCCGTTCATTCATGTTTGAAAGGCCAGAAGAGGTTTTACGACTCTTTCGACGTTTTAAAATTTTAGCCAGAATCCTAATACAATACCAGGAAACCTCCCCGCCGGAGGACAATTTTTTTTCTTCCTAAAAGTCAATCGATCCCGTAGACGTAACGCCATCTTAAGTGAGGTCAAGAAATCAGATTTTCAAAGTCGGGTCAAGAAATCAGAATTTCTACATTGATTTCGTAAACGTAACGGCGCAGGTCGAGAAATCGACTTAACTGGAAACTTGAGAGGGTGGAATAGTCGAGCATTACATGAGACTCTAAAAGACATACAATCCCGATACCTCACGTCTCTGGCTATACGGCTATATAAGGAGACAATATCTTCTCACTTCAGAGCAATGCACTTCAGTTTGATAGATATTAGCCTTCAGTATGGCAACTTTTCTCCGGAGTACATTGATTCTATGGCTTGCTCTTGCGCTTTATGTTGTTTCCTTCTGTCAAGGAGATGTTGGGGATATTGTTACCCAAGATTTCTTCAATGCAATATTATCTGCTGCTGATGGTAGTTGCGCAGGACAGAACTTCTATACATACAATGACTTCATCAATGCCGCCAATGCCTTTTCTGGCTTTGGCACAACTGGGACCTCTGATGACAACAAAAGAGAACTAGCTGCTTTCTTCGCCAACGTTGCTCACGAGACTGGCAGTACGTCTCACATACCTTGTCTTTCTATATATATATATTCTTTAGTATCATCTTTGAATTGGTT
>APFE031189669.1:112031-128454 GCA_000404065.3 Pinus taeda
TGTTCTTCATGTCCTCCCATGTTTGGATGCAATTCCCACCAAGGCTCATGAACCATCGGAGAGCTGCTCCTTTTAGAGTAAGAGGAAACACTTTCAATCTTTGATCATTAGTACAATAATCATATCCTCTACAAAGTATTTCGAACTCAAATAAGAATGCATCTGGATATTCATTTGCTAAACCATGAAAATTTGGTAAAGATGGGGGAATTATGTGCATTTGTGTCACTCCTCCTAGATCTTTGATAGGAAATTCAAAAGTAGAAACGTGAGCCATTTCTTACCATAGTATAAGATGTTCTTCATGTGTTTCTTCGAGGCTCCTTCTTCAAATGTTCCTGTCAATCGATTAGTGAAATGGGTGGTGCTTACATCACCACTTGCATGAGATCATGTGATCCATTTTTTAAAAATTTCTATCTTTTTCTTAATCATTCACACAAAAATTCAAACATCTATTTCTACCCTAGGTTCTTTAACAATTCTGTTGGAAAGCGGGCGAGGGAGTAGGGCTTTTACATGCTCCGTACACAAGTTCTTACCTTCCGTTTTTAATACCCAATTCTTTCCTAACAGGCACTCATCAAATGCACACTACTCTTTAAAAATGGCTACACTCTCCCCGGAAACGACGCCAAAATGTGGAGCGATAAAAATGTGTCTTTGTAACTCCTAATTACCTCACATTAATTGTCAACCCAGGGACGACTTTTTATTTCAAGAGTGTACTCAATCTGAGGCGGCTATTTACTCAAGAGTAATGTTTTGGAGTATAGTGCTTAAAATCCAAAGTAAATGAATTCTTGGAAAGAAATCTAACTACAGCAAAATACCTTGAAGCCTAAATCATTCATTCGGAAAAATAAGCAATGTATCAGTCAAGGTTCCAGTAACAATAACTCATCCCTTTAGAAACTAATTTAACCAAAAGTAATCAAGGAACAGATCGTCGATCTGGGGACTGGAGAGAAAATGTCAATGCCCACTACAGTCTCAGGCCGTTCTTCACCCCAAAACAATCAATAACGAAAATAACAGGAAATGAAACAACAAATGTTCTAAACTAAATCATTCACTCAAACAACCATCAATCGAGGATACATTAGCAATAACTCATTCCTCTAGAAATTGATGCAATTAAAATCAAACTGAAACAAGACAATCAATCTGGGAATGAGGAAGCAATAACCAATGTTCTCTACAGTTGACAGTCGTGCTTTAAAGCAATTAAAGGAAATCGAAATTGAACTAAAGCTACTATTGAAAGTAAACTAAGAAAATGCTTTGAAAGAAAAATCTTGCAATTAATCAACAGAAATGAACAACAAAGGAAATAGACAGCAAACTGTAATTAAAGAAATCAAATAACCAACAATCCATAATGAATATCAAAGTCTGAAATGAATGGCGAAGCTTTACATTTGAAATGAATAACATAACAATATACATTGAGAAGAATAATAATCTTTGTTATGATGGAAAAGAACAGCCACACGATTCAATCCTAGCTTGTGCAATAAAACAATTTCATAAAATATTATAACAGTTCGCTACAAAAACATGAAATTTTTAGGCAATACGATTCAAAGAAATAAGAATTAAATCAAGCAATCACACGGCGGAAATTGGAAAGATATAATACAACAGCAACATACTCCACCAGAGGCTGGGCCCTTAGTCGCCAGCGGATGCTGCGGGGTACCTTAGATGAGAAGAATGTACAACAACTCCTTTATTTATTCATCCTCAAATTGTGAAATCATTACAACAGCAAAAGCTTTGAAGATTACAATGGCAATGCAACAATCCCTATCCTATCATGAATAATCCACCATCATTCTTGAATCACTAGTTCTGAATCCTTAATTCTCCATCCTTTTCCATCCTTTTCCCCCTCTCCCTCTCTGATCTCTGTTTTCATTTAAATAGGGAGAGCAAAGAGCAGTTAAAATAGAGATAATCACAACATGATTCTATTACAAAATTGGATTGTTTCCAACCAATTGATCAACAAGAAGATATGTTTCCATCCATCTCTCAACAAGAGCAAGACGAATTTGGCTTTGCAGCTGAGATTTGGAGGATAGCCGCAACAACAAATCTAAGAAAATTGTGCTCAAAGAACCCTATGTTTCTCTCAGTACAAGTCGAATTTGGGAAAACCATCCTTTGATAAAGTTAATTGGGCCCGTTCTGGACAAAACCCATGTTTCGGATTTTCCAAATTCGTCTTCATTTGTGCAGAATCTCAACTGCAAAACTGTCACTCCTTATTCCAACGCATTTCTGAGTTGGCACTTTTAATGATCAAATCTTCAATCTAGAAATTATCTTGGAGGCTAAAAATGGCGAATAATGTTATAACCAATTTATTAAAACTATCATTGATAAAATAATTCATAATCATCAATTTATTAGAAATAAATGAAAATAAATAATATTCATCCATAAGAGCATAAATCATTTATAAAATGGATTTAAATGATAAATTATAACAAATGATATAATAGAGAAGAGTAAAAATGGATGAAATAAGTGTCACAAAGTGGTTGTATTCGTGGCCCAACACCAGGTATGAATATCTAATATAAATTTTTATGTTCAGAATGGTACAAGCACATAGTTCATTATTTATGTTTTCTTTCTTGTCCCCAATCATTGGATAGAACAAGATATAGAGCATTAAAAATCAAAGAATAACCATACGTGATTGTAGAGGGCAGATTGTATTGGAAGGATCCTGTGGGAATTCTATTGTTATCATGAGAAGTTATGTGGTGGACATTATAGTTGGAAAGCTTTTGAACACAAAATTCTCCAGGCAGGATTTTATTGGCCCACCCTATTTGTTGATATATATATAAGTTTGTCAGAAGCTATCAGAAGTGTCAACTTTTTACTGAGAAGAAGAGCTTAGCTCCCTTGCCATTGATCCCAGTCTTCATAGAAGAACCATTTAGACAATGGGGACTAGACTTTGTTGGAGAAATTAACCCACCTTTGAGTGGAAAGCACAAGTGGGTTCTCACTACTACTGATTATTTCACTAAGTGGGTAGAAGCTATACCTACTAAAAAGGAAAATCACCAGGTGGTAATGCAGTTTTTAGAGGAAAGCATTTTCAACAGATTTGGATGCCCTGTCAAAATCATAACTGACAATGCTCAAGTGTTTAGTTCAATTAAGTTTGTTGCCTTATGTCAAAAGTATAATGTCATTTTATCTCATTCAACATCTTATCATCCACAGGGAAATGGATTGGCTAAATCCACTAACAAAACATTGATGAAAATTCTTAAGAAAACTATTTCAGAGAATCAGAAAGATTAGGATTTGAAATTAAAGTTTTCTCTTTGGGCTGTTTGAGTGACTACAAAAAGGTCTACAGGAAAATAACCTTTTGTGTTAGTGTATGGAACTCAAGCTCTATTCCTTAGTCAGCATGTGAAGCTTGTGATTGGAATGATTTGGGAGGCAAAAGAAGAGCCCAATGCTCTGACAAGAAGGATGCATAAGGTAGTGGAGTTGAGTGAGAGCAAAGATAAGGTAAGAGATAATTTGATTATGTATCAATCAAAGATGAAGGGTACTTTTGAAAGAAAATCAAAAGAAATTGATTTTAAAGTTGGAGACCCGGTATTAAGGTGGGATATTAGAAGAGAAGATAAGGGGAAACATGGGAAGTTTGATCCTCTTTGTAATGGCCCATTCAAGATTATAGAAGCAAGGGAAAATAATACATTCTTCCTGGAGAATCTTGATGGTGAGACTTTATAGCTGCCTGTCTATGGGTAGTACCTCAAATATTATTTCCAATTCTAAATCACAAGCATCCTATCATTATAGATATTGGAGTGGATTCATTGTACAAATTCCATAGAATTAAAATTGGCTAAGAAATATATGACTCCATGCCCAAGGTGAAGGCACTAATATGTCGTTCTTAGTGCTTATGTGCAAAATAACTATCCCCAGGTGGAGCCAGATGTTGTAGCATCCATTGTTGTTTCAATTTTATTTTTAATATTATCAAAAAAAAAAAAAAAACAAATATCATGTTCTAAAAAAAAATCAAAAGTGAATATGAAATTCTAAAAATAGTGATTTATTTTGATGGCATTCAAATCTGATGAAAGGTGGGGCCCCAACCCATATTAAAGTTTGAGTGGTATTACAAGATTTAAGCAAGCATGGGTTTGAGAAGCAGGTAAAGTTCTCTGTGAGGAAGCAACGAGCACGAGTTATAACTCAAGCTCAACCCCCATAGTTGACCATGACGTCAAGTTGTTTGACCGAGATCTACAACTTGAGATTGTTGTAGCGGTTCAAGCCCAATGAATATCTCTTACACTCCCTACCCCTGCAGTGGGCCGCCCCCATCGCTTCACTCCATCTCATCTCCTCCACTTCATCTGCCACCCTCATTCATTACCGTCCACCTCATCCACCATACCCCGTCACCTCATCTACCACTCCATTAATTAGTTACATTAATTATAGGTTTTCCCCCCATTTGATTATTATATGTATAAAGGACAAGCAAAACCCTGTCGCATTAGTCTTTCGTTTAGTACTAAGCAACCTTGCATCTATTTCAACAGTCTGAGTCAGCAACCATCCCAGAAACTATCACCTACAGACACCATGGACAAACAAGTAAGTTCCTCATCAGTTATCCATACCCCATTAATGGATGTTGAACGAGATATTTTTGATACCCTCTATACAATTAAACATCATTCACTGTATCAAGAGGTCATTCTGAACCGTAAGTAGTCTCCTATATTCATGGCAATGGTTAGGTAAGGTGTTCTAGCTGCGTTTGTCCCTATAACTCATCTATTTCCTGAATTCATTAAATGGCTAGCCTCAGCAGTGTACCCCAAGAAATGTTTCGTAATGAATCAGATAAGGGAGAGTGTTTTCCAAGTAACCCCACAGTTAATACACCAAGCTTTGAATTACCCTGTGTCTGGGACTTACACCACCTTTACTAAAGAATCCTTGATTTCTTATTATGATAACATGTCCCCTCAGGAGCTTTCTCATATCATCTCTTTCTTGGCCCCTAAATCCAGTCAATTCTCCCTAGATGGCAATCTCTTCTCTTTAGAAATATTTGCAATTGACATAAGACCTGTGTTGCAAGTAATTGCCAAAATTCTAGGGAAAGAAGACTCCAAGTAGGTAGATAAAGTTGTGTTCGGATTTTTCTCCTTAATGATGAAGCTTGAGATAGTACTAGACATTCTAGCATTTTGGGTAGATCTTATCAATCTTCAATTTATGACTTTGCCTCTCACTGGTTCCTTCAAATTTCCTTCAGTCATTACTTATTTGTTTATGTACCAGAATGTTGTAGATTTTTTTGATTTGGGGTTAAATGTTGTTGATGTCAATATAAAGAAATAGCCAATGGTATTTTGGACAGACCTGATAAGGGGTGATCTAGAAGATAGTGGTTTATTTGAGTTTACTTCTTTATTCCTTCCAGTGGTTTATAAAATTTTGAATGGAAGCCTACCCCCACCCTTCCTTTCTAAAGCTCAAGAGTGTCTTCAATTGAGTAAGGATGTGAGATGTGGAGATTGGTTCATCTTTGGAGAGCATGCAGAGATTAGGCTTTATGGAGCCTCTATCAATCCTTACAGGTTACCTAAATTTGTGCCAATGAGGCTTTTTTCCCTTGAATTTATTAGGCAGAATTTAAATTTTGATCAAGTTCATTTTGTTCCTATGAATAAAGGCTTCTTCTTCAAGTTGCTTAAAGCTCTGGGACCCTTCATTGTAAACACTAGACAGGCTACCTAGGAGGTTGAAAGATTGTTGAATGAAGCTTGAAGAAGCTTCTTAACTTAAAGAATATTTGGACAAGCTACAACGATAGGTGGACACTCATGTTTGTACAATAGTACTGCCATCCAACTCAGATGATCCAGCAACACAATTTTTACAGTTGGGAACAAAGCTTAAAATCATTGAACATGATGTAAAGAAAGCACAAAGGGAATTGGAAACAATGTGTAAGCTACTGAGTTTAAGTGAGGAAGAAGCAAGAAGGGAGAAAGATAATGCAAAGAAGTACATGGAAGATCTCCTAAGGGCTGAAGATGAAATCAAAAGACTAAAGGAGAAAATGAAGGGCAATATGTCCTTGATTCAAGCCAAAGAAATCCTATGGGATGAAGTTATTGAGGTTACCAGGGGCATTTGAGAGTTTCTTGTGATTATATATGAAGAAAAAATAATAGTTCGGCATATGGAAGAGGTGGTCATTAAATATAAGCAAAAAGATCTAGATAGATCAAAGTTTGTAAAGAGGATGATAGATTTCATTAAATCCAAATCTACTATAGAGTTGAAGGAACATGACATACCAAACAGAACATCATGTGCAATAGATTTTAATAAAATGACTGTAAAAAACATCTATAGGATTACTGCTGAGAAGAAGATAAATGAGATGAAGGAAGCAGTTTCAAAGTTTAACATCTTGTTTGATAAAAGGGTTAGGGTTGGACTTCCTTCTTGCTAGGATCTACAAGGAAACTTGTTTCCATGGAAAAGATATGAGACTTTGCTGGTTGATGCAAAAAGAAAAGTTGATAACACTCATGAAAAGGCAACAGTATTAAAAGGAGCCACCATTATGAACTACATTAAAAAAGATTTTAAGCTTCTCTAGATGGTGAAGACTCTATTCACTGACAAGCCTACTTATGGTAGGATTACAGCTTGCATAATAGAACTTGAAAAGTTAGAGGAAGCACCAAAGTCAAATGTGCCATTATGGAGAAGGTGCAAGGAATGGATGATAGAGTAGACCAAAGATGCATCAACAGGACCATCTACCCAAGCCATATATTCAAACAGCGAGCAACAATCACCAATCATACTATAATTTCATTTACTTCCGGTTATCTTATTTTCTTGAGAAGAATGTGGTGTCTTTTTCCCTCCAATATAATATTCTATAATGACTTTTACTTTAGATAGTTATAGGATAGTTAAGTAGTTTGACAGTTTTGGTAGTTACCAACTGTCCCATGATGTATAGAAAAAGGAAAAATTATAGAAAAAGGGTCCGAATTTTTAAAAACCTGGAGACTATGATGTTGTATTCTTGATAAATTGATGATTAATGAAAGAATCAGAAGTTTTCGACACATTGTTGGGTATGATTTTGTAATTTCTTTGTTATGTGTCATCAAGTTTCTTCCTTTCTTTAAATATGGTAATGAAGCTGTAGGTCTTTGTTTACTTATGTGAATGAAGTTAAAGTTCCTTAAAAGAGTGCTCCTATATTTAAGGTTCCTACCGCTATATTTCTTCTAAGTTACAAATAATAGTTCCTGTCAAACACAACATATTATCTTTAACTTCTCAAGGCTTTCTTCACACAGCATTCATATTTAGCATCACATGGCATTCTAATATTTTCATGTCAAAAAATTATTAAGGGTTAAAAGTTAGGTCCTTCAGACCCTTCATATGAGAATACATTATACAAATAAGTGACATGCATAAATAAAATTAATGTCTGAAGCACAATTTCTACACAACCGGGAAATTGGTTTCTTAAGGGACAACGCACTATTAGCTTAAGAGTAAGAGTAGTGTTTGCTTTCAATTTGTTTGCTTGCATCCCTGTGTCTTTCTTTCTTTTCATTTTTGTTGTTTTCTTGTCTGTTTGCTTACTCGCTTTCCTTTCACTTCTGCTTTTGCTTTGATTTTGTTTGTTTGCTTGTTTTTGTTTGTAGGTTAGTTTCACATGAAACCATGCATGACTCTTGAAATAAGATGGGTAAAGTATAAGAGGCCTTGTGCAACTATCACCACTTGGTTATCTGTCATCTTGCCTCTGTGTGAAGAACTTGTTACTTTTGGTCCATGATACGTCAATGGAAAATACATATTGTTCAAAGTGAACCTTGGTGAAAACACAACGCTTGTGCGCTAACTAGTGTCACCTACTCTAGTCAGTTGTTTTTGGGTTAACCCTTGGCAACTTAGACAAGTAGAGTAAGGTGAGGGGGGAAACCTTAACGAGAATTTCAAAGGCATATAATAAACTACTTCTCTGAAGGAACAACCTCTTCTGCTCTCAATAAGTTGGGATCCCTCTTCCACCTCTGAAATGAATAAGTTATATGCACAGTTATGAAAATGAAAAAGTGAAAAAATTCGAAAAATGAAAAATTTATAAGTCGAAATAAGAGAAAGGCTTCCTTTGCGGAGAGTTGATTCAAGTAACTACACTAGGGTATTGACTAGGCTCACGGGCAGTGGAGCGATGCTTGTGTTCCTGCGTGACTCTATTGGGGTACTGTCCAGGCCTACTGGTAGTGAAGCAACATTAGAGATGAAACTAAGACTCTGATGACTATACTGCTTGTGCACCAATACACCCCTCAACCCTAATGAAAACAACTGTGTTGACTTGGCTTGGAATGTGTGTTAATCGACTAAGATATTGTCATATGCTACATCTTACAATCAAGGAAGTGTGGAAACCAAGACGAACTAAGAACTCAACAATACTTCCAGAGGTGTTAGACTTGATTTTCAAGAACAAGGTCCATTTAGAGAGCTAGAGTTCTTCCAGTGTGTCACCAAGTGTTGTAGTAGCTACAACTACCCTCCAAAAATTTTCCTTAGCTTCGTTTTGGAGCCTCCCTACCAGCCTTCCTCAACAGCAAGTCTTGCCTTGTCAAGTACACAAGATTCAATGATTTTCTAGTAGACTACCAGCCTATGCATGATAGCTTATTGCATCCCCCTCATAGATTGTTTCTACAGACTTGGTCCAGATTCAAGTTGAGCATCTCCCTCAAGAAATTGCACAATTCTGGAGGGGAACCAACCTTCCCTCCAGAAATTACGCAATCCTGTCTAGCAGCCTGTTGGGCTCTAGAATTGCACAAATCTTCCTGTTACCCTTCACTAGAAAAATTGCATAATCTCTCCCAGTAGGACTGCTCAGCCCAAAAATTGCGCAATTTTGGGCAGTAGTTAGCTACTCAACCCAAAAACTGCGTAATCCTTCTAGGCAGCCAGCCCAGCTCCCTCCCAGAAATGTACAAATTTTCCCCTCATTCAAGTAGGTTGTTGCATGTGCCATTGGGTTGACGGGTGTCACCCAGGACCGAGAAAACTTGACTTGCATGCATGGGCTTCTTTTTCTCAGAATAGCAAAAGAAACATGCAAAAAGCATCCCTAAATTTTAGGGAGCAATTTTTAGAAGTTGGAGGTTACATGCAAAGATCGTTTTAGAATCTTTCCTCCAAGTATCGTTTTTTCCTATATTTTTGGCATGCACATCATGAGCCTCAAACTTATTTATTCGATGCTTCAGAGATCATTTCTTCACATCGATCTTAGAGCTATGAGATCCCACAACACATCTAGGAGTCTTCGACACGTCCATCTCAACTATTCATGGGTAAGTCGGCTTAACTTGTCTTTTGCATCATTTATGTCGCTTTTTGTGTTTTGGCTTGTTTGAGTTTTCTTTGCTTGATTTCTGTTAACACTTTCTATCTTTTACATGCATACTAGCTTGTACTAACATTGTTTTAGTACTCATTAGCATCTCACTCCTATCGCATGCATGAAACTATTTTTCACGAACAGTCATTGATTCAGCAACTCACTTCACCCACATGCATGTTGTTCCATTTTCTTAATATTCCATTCACTGTTTGCATGCATGATCATTCACTCTTACTTACACTCAGTATTGTCATGCATTCACATTCACATTTTCTTTCAGTTGCCCCTCGACGGGTCTTGGAAGCCTTGGCCCGGAATCTACCTCACCAAGAAAGAATTATGCAATACTGAGAGGGAAGGATTTGTTTTCCACTCAAAAAATGTGCATTTATGCAGAGTGACTCTCCTCTAGTCTTTCATTGGTTTTAGCTGACAGATTTCTTGCCATCCACATCACTATGTCTCCAGATCTAGCAGGTGTTCAACTACCTCTTAGTAGTTCAAGATCAATGGCCTCCAAGAGAACAAGATCAAAGGACACTGACAGAAGTGAAACTGGAGTAGCAGTTGAGCGAGTGTCTACAAGCCTTCTAATCTATGAAGACACCAAGCTGACTATAGACAAGGACATCAAGCTAAAATGGCAAGAGGTCAATGATGCGTTTGTAGGCACATTTGGGGAAGACATCAAAGACCTCCAATTCTATGTGAATATCCACAAGTTTGGCTTGTACCAGATTTCATGCAAGTTACTCGTGCTCCCATGCATCGACATGATACATTAGGTTGTCTTGCACACTGATCCTGAGATGATGACATTGAGAAATGTCAGCAGGACGAAGATTGATACCTTTAGGGCAGAGGATTATGAATAGATGTATCATATGTTAAAGCCCATGATCACCATGGAGACTCCCTTCAGCCTACCCAACAGCAATGCCAACTCTAGAGATATCTTGGAGAATTAGGTGAAGGAGTCGGCCAAATTCAGGACGACACCCAACCAGGACTACAAGAAGAAGATATTGTGGAAGGTGTATCAATACTTGGTATATTTGCATGTCATCTGTATGGCCAAGAAAGCACGAAAACCTTCCCACAAAATTGGGTGATCGCATTGGACCAACTGGCTAGAGAAGACGAAGCATGCAATTGGTCTGACATGTTGGCTCACCATCTAAAGGAACAAGTATCAAGGGCTCGAAAGCCGCCCAAACATATGCAAGCCGAAATATACATGTCCCCCTACATCTTGGATGCAATCTGTGCCTATCAGGAGTTCCCGGGCTTGAAATGGGCATGGAAAGTGACACAGACCTATGTGAACACTTATTGCAAGAGGTTGTCTCAATGCAGCTTCAGAGGAGTTATCACACAGTTGTCCGATTAGTTTGTTAGCATGGTTTACAAGATGATATTCAAACAGGATCCGCCCTACATGTTGAAGGCATCAATGGAGGCACTAATCAACATAACTGATCAGTATGCCTCACTGTCTGACACCTTCATATGGATGTACTGCATGGATAAGCATCTGCATGTTCTACCGAAGTTTTCCTTGGAAAAATTCGTCATGCGGGAAGTATCATATCACATCTCGGTAGGATTATCAACTAGGTTGCACCAAAAGAAGAAGTCACCTTGGCTCGCTCTTCCATTGTGGATCAACTTATATGAGATACAGACTTTCAAGCAAGTGGATTTCAAAGGAGAGGAGATGAAGAAATATTCATTCGATGCCGAAAGTTACAATCCGTATAACCCACATTGTCTTGTGAAATACCATTGCACGAAAGTGCCATTTAACTAGATCCACGGGGCATGTCATTGGGTGGAGGAAGAACCATGGAGATATTGTTACATATTCTCTAGACTCAATGAACCGGCTGGCCTCACTATGGAATGGTTAGCGAAGTAGCATGAAGCAACATCTTGGAGAGTGCAAGAAGAAAAAGCAACAGAGGTAAACATATCAGTGCGTGACAAGGGAAAGAGGAAGATTGTCGATAGTGTTATCACTCAGATTCTCCTTGAAGCTGTTAGAAGAAGGACAGGGGTCCTAGGTAACCACAAACCAAGTTTTAAGTACAAAATCTAGCCAATCTATACTCAGAGAGGGCTCTCTCTCTTTAAGATTTAGCTTTGTTTATGAAATATTAGGCTAGTAATAAAAGTTTGGTGGATTTTGATTGTGTTTGGTGGTGGAATTCAGGAGCAGATGGATAGAACAGAGTATCTCAGGCCATTGGGCTATGGAGTCAACTGAAGATGGCTTAACTGGATCAGTTTTTTCAACAAAAGAGGGCTTCACAGGGCAAGATAGTCAAACAAGAGACAAATGGTAACTTGAAAGGGTGAAATGGACTTAAAAGGGAAGAAAGGCAATTAAGAATCCTTCAACAAGTTTTAAGAGGAGGGAAATTGAGTGATCACTAATAAAAAGCAATTAAGAATTTCTTATTAAATGACCACAATGATAAACTAAGAAGCAAGGAGCAACTAAGAATTCCCTGCCTATGATAGCTTAGAAGAAAGCATTTAGAATAAAAACAATTTTAAAGACAGAATGCAGTAAATCACTTTCTGAAATACAATTTTTCATTTATTATTCAGATATGAAACACATTTGAAATATTAAACCAAAAAACAATAACGCATAAGATATAGAATACTTATTTGTCCAACGTTTGACACATGAATCATGTAAAAAGTCATTTGCTTTATTTCTTCATCCAGCGAGCCATACAAGAATTGTCCAATAGCACTTTTATTCCAAAATAATAAGTCTACTGAAATGTCAAAGAATCCACCCCAAGTACTTCGAATGAGGAAGTACTTATACACAAATTTACAACAAAATATCTCATAACTGAGAGAGATATAATCTAGGAAGACTAACTATATGTTACATAAAAGTAGAGACAGATGGTCTCGAAGATAGAAACTGAATGTGACTTGTTGGCTTGTTGTCCCTGTTTTTGTGAATGAGCTGGAGGCAGGCCCTATGTTTAGGCATCTTTTTGTGTTGCCCGTAATTCTGTGTTGTCTATTTACTTTCCATCTTCTTACTGATACTCTTTGACCTTGTTTCACAAAAATTGTCACTTTGACTTTCTACAATCAATGAGTCTATCACCACTCATATATACCTCCTTTGCAAGTCTTAAACCTCAGCTCTACATATCAAGCTTTGAAAATGAGAGAAAGTCCTTAAAAATCTCTAAAACTCTGGTTTCACACTTTCTCTTAACATTACCTGTGGTACCGCACCCATTGGTCATGTCCCCTGTGCACCTGACCACTCTGTATCTGCGTTTATGGGTACGAACCCCTATAAAAGTTAAAAGGCACAAGTTTATTCTTAAAACTCACTTTGATTCAATTCTAGAAGCTTCTAGATGGAATCTTGTGTTGGAAAGTTTGCTCCTTGAGGGTTCATGCATCCCATTCCTTAAGGAGCTAACCCCTTGATGTGAGGAACTTATCCCCTTGAAGAAGGACTCTATCCCTTCAATGGTGGACCTGTAACCTCCTTCCCTTACACTATAAAATGAAGCTTTGGGCTGGTTACTTGAAAGGTTGAAAGATGAATATTTTTTAGGGTAAATGCTGCTGGAACTTAGTCTTCCTAATTGAGCTTTTGAGAGGAGAGATTACATACCTTTTGATCTTGTTGGGAGGAAAGTGAGGCTTGTCAAAGTAGAGGAGATTCCTACTTGGACCCCGGGAAGATCTTATATAGCATCAAGGCACCAAGTTTGTAAAGTTCTTCTTTGTCAAAGTTAATACAATCAAGTTTATTTTTCTCAATGAGCTGTGTTTAATGGTTTATTTGATAGACTCCTTGATCACTATGATGAACATGATTTATTATATTAGCTATGTAGGTGTTCTTTGATGTGTTCTTGTTTGTGTTTGTAGGTTATTAAAAGGAAAATCTTTGAAGCTGTTGGAGCAAGGCTACCACAAACTAGCGTTGGACTTAAGGTAGGGTATAAAACACCTCTTAGTTTTTATTAATGAATCGTAATATGTTTAGAGGAAAGTAGATTTGCTTGTCCTGTTTGTTACTAGATATCAATCGATACTAGGGAGATCGGTCTTGTCCACAAGAATGATTTATCTGCTTAACAGACCTGTTCTGATACTCCTTACCTACTTTATCTTCATTCATCTTCTTTTATCAAAATTGACTATGGTAAATACCTCAATTTACTTTTTTACCAAGGTAAATTATAAGATGTTTGTCATATTTGTTCACCAATCATCCCTTGGTATCCTGGTCCTTCGTAGCTTCCTAAAGATTTCATCTACCTCAGTATATTTTACAAAATTAGGCTACACAGGAAACAAATGTTTAAATTCATGGTCCACATAGAAGAGGTTCTCTAGACTATCATAGAGAACTCTGCCTGTAGGAAGTGCCTTGGGTGCAGATGAACTGGCTGATGAACTAGCTTGGCTATTTGCATACTGATCCATTTTGTCAATATAATCCTTATGCCTCATTAATTTATCATTAATAAAAAAAGGACTGGGAAGTCCTTTGCTCTATAAAACACAAGTTTTTTCATAAATTCATGAATGTCCTCCTGCATGTTCTGGCATTTCCTTTCCAGGTTCTGCATTAGAGCTCTTTTTGTTAATATCTTCTTTATTTCTAGGATAGTTGCATTTCTATCTTCAATATTTAGTTGTTCCAACTCGTACTTATTACTGTTGTTCAAAAAATTTATTAGCCTGATAGCTTCCTCAAGATTCCCTCCTAGCTCTTCCTTAGTTTTCTGAATTTCTTGAATACTTTCACCAGGTCAATCTGCTCAAAAATGATTTGTATGGATGACCAAACATTATTTATTGATTAAGTGATGTTGGTCCAAAGAATTTTGCTAATATCTATTAAAGGGTTTTCAAAAGTGAGATCGTTTTCCAATGTTTTTACCTATTGAGCTAAGCCTTTATTCTTCCTCACCTCTTTGGCAAAATTGATCTTTGAGACATCATACTTCTACTCTAAGGTAACAAATTTTAATTTTCCCTTCTGTGATTCAGAGACTTGGAGTTTCATCTCCTCCATGGATTTGATTAATTCCTCAGTGCTCTGACTTGAAGTTCCCACCTGTGATGTACCTGTAATTGCGCCTATGATTGCTTTTGTTGTGGCCAAAGGGACATTTGGTGCAAGGGCTATAGCCAATGTTGAAAGAACTGCCGTGGAGACTACTAGCACTACATTTTGAGGTTGAGAGGTCAACTCACTCTGCCTACTTTTTACTGATTTTTCCAATTCCTGCTCAGTCTCCTCCAATTGTTCATTTAGCTTTGGGACTAAGTCCATAAGTTCTTCTTTAGCCTTCTTTTCAATAGCTTTAGCAGTTTGTGATGCATTAGTGGAGGCAGCTTTTAATGCTTTCTCAAGGCAACTATGTCTTCATTTTTCTTCTTTATCAAGGCTTCTGCAGCTTTTACATATTTCGGGTTATGACCCAATCCAATAATCAACTCCTCCAGTGATTTAATTCTATTATCCTTAGCCTGTGAGAAGGCCCTTTTTAACTGTAACTAAGTAGTAGTGTTGTTCAATGAATTCTCTAATCTATGGGCCATCATGGCTTTACTTGTCAAGGTGGAATACACCATTTCCCCTATCTTCTTATGTAATTCAATATGATCTAGGGGGTGAATGTCCTTGGCCATGAGCTCAAAATCAGTTTTGAGGTAGTCTGCAAGTGATTGTGGTTGGTATACTTTGGGCTTCAAAAAGCTCAACCGAATTTTTGCTTCCTTGATGTCATAAGCTGACATCAATCTAGTCTGATTGGTAGGAGCCATCTTCATATATTGATTGTAGACTTGGGCCCTTAATGGTTCATTTCTGGACTTTATCTCTTTGAACTTTTCTTTGATGTCTAGGGATTTGTTAGCTGAAGGCCTGAAGGATGATACTTCAGCACTTTGTTGTCTTTCCAACTCCTGCCTTTGTGAGCTAGAAGGTGTTTTACCTGCTGGGAAAGAATGCTGACTATCTGCACCTTCTTTTCTCAAACTACCTGTTGTTTCTTGAAAAAATTCCTCCTCTGAATGAGGATTTAGCCTATGCCTCTTAGCACCAGGATAGTCTGAGGTACCACTAGCAGGGGTATGTTATAGACATTTTTGGGCACTTCAACCCCAATCACAAATGTCCATAAACTGAGGGCTCTTAAGTCCCTAAAAGGGTTGCTTCACTACCTAAAGGAACAAGGTTAACTGATTACATCATATCCCAGAAGTTCTCCACTGAAAACTGCTCATAATTGGTCAAAATTGGACCATACTGAAAGCTCCATGCAAGGGGTGCGATGCATATCACCTTCCCAATGAACAAGGTGCGATGCATACTGTTTTGCTCCTCTGTAGGGTGCGATGGTCAGGAATGGACAAATGGCAGGAACCAAAATGCGAGGTGGAAGATCATGGAATCTTCCAGAAGCTTCCCCTCTAACACTTGCCACTCCATTTTTGAGCAGGGATGAGTAAGAGATCTTCATTCTCCAAGTGGAAGTAGGAACTATATGAGAGAAGATGCTAATCAAGATCCCAAAAGATAACTCACCTCTCTGTAATCATCTATATATGGATCCCTCATCACAAAGATCCAGAGGCTGGAATTTTGTAATCTATAGAGAAGTGCTGTCAGTATTCTTGTGTACATTCACAGTGTTGGGTGATTTTTCTTTGCTTGAGGTGAAAAAGGGCTTCTTAGCTGGAGGATGATGCTGGGTCAGAGGCGCTCATGGTTGTAATCCTCTTGCTACTTTTTATCTGAATAAAGCTATTTTTGTTTCCTTCCATATTCTTGTGTATTTGTTTATATATGCTTGTATATGGTTAATGCACATCTGATCCTGCATTATTTATGAACTTAGATCCTTGTTTCTTGCATAGTAG
>APFE031189675.1:0-10887 GCA_000404065.3 Pinus taeda
GAGGAAATGCTTGCATCTAACAAATGGGTATCATTGCTTATATTACCAATGAAAATCCTACTTTGGTGTCATGTGTGTAAAGTTACGAGTGAGCTCAATCATGGAAAGCCAAGAAGAGTGATGAACATGAGACCATATTATTTCCACCTATAATAATACGCCACTAAATATATCAACAATATCGATATATATCATTCCTATTTTTTGTAGCTTAATTATGCAAAGTTTAAATTTCAAAATTTTTCTCAGTTTAAATTTTTACTTCTTTCTTCTATGCTACTCTTTCCTCCTATGCTACTGCCTTACGATGTTTCCTTCACAATATGTGGTGCAATTGCTAGTTAACTTGTAAATAGGATTTGCTACAATACCATGGCTTATCAATACCACAAACACAAAACCATAACTTATTTCACAATCAAAATATTTTATAAAAATACGACAAGATTCTTAACCATGAATATTCACCCCCTCTTTACCATGGATATTATTAACTTCTAAATAGGTTTGTTACAATACCATGGGCCAATACCATGGATTATCAATACCACATGCCCTAAAACCCTAACTTAAATTTAACAATTAATATTTTTATTTTAATTTTAATTTTAATAACATTTTTTTTTAATTAAATATAAAAAAAAATATGTTTAATTACTTTGAAATATATTAAAATCCTCTATCCTCACAACTACTAAAAATATTCCCACAAAAATTAAATCAAGGTTTAATCAAATTAAAAACGAGAATACATTTTATACATAGATGTGAAATTTATATAATATGAATAATTTTATTAATAACTATCATAGGTCCATATTAACTAAGGATCCATCTAATGAGAGTAAGCAAAGTGGCTAACAAGGATAGATGAAATATAACGCATGATTCTGATGTTATAATTACTTTTGGGGCATACCTAAACCCTCTATCCTCACAACTACTGAAAATATTCCCACAAAAAAAATCAAGGTTTTCATCAAATTAAAAATAAGAATACTTTTTATACATAGATGTGAAATTTATATAATATAAATAATTTTATTAATAACTATCATAGATCCATATTAACTAAGGATCCAACTAATGAGAGTAAGCAAAGTGGCTAACAAGGATACATGAAATATAATGCATGATTCTTTTATGTTTTTCATTATTGTATTTTGTTTTACATGATTAATCAAAATATAGGTTTAATGTTTACAACCAATTGAGTTATTTTTAATTTAGATACTTTATTGAATACAATAAAGTGGGAGCAAATTTAAGAGAGAGAGAGTCGCAGTGTGAGAGGGGAGGAAAGAGGGAGGGAGAGAGAGATGGGGGTAGAGGGAGAGAGACAGGGAGGAAAGAAAAAAAAAACATAGAGAGATAGAGGTGTAGAGAGAGAGTGTGTGACAAGGAAGAGTTGGAGACAGAGTGAGGTAGAGAGGAGAGGTAGGAACATGGAGAGAAGGGGAGGAGAGATACAAAGAGGTAAGGGGAAGAGAGAGAGAGAGGGAGACACAAAGATGGAGGGGAGAGAGAGAGAGAAAGACAAGGAGGGAAATAGTGATAGATTTGGACTGTAGAGGGAGAGAGAGAGAGAGAGAGAGAGAGAGAGAGAGAGAGAGATGTGGGGAGAGACAGACAGAGGTGGGATAGAAACGAGAGAGGAAGGAAGAGGAAGAGGAGAAGAGAGATAGAGAGGGAGAGAAAGATGGAGCTAGAGGGAGGCAAGAAGAAATACATATATAAATAAATGTGGAAAGAGAGAGGGACTGATAAGGGAGAGATGGAGAGAGAGAGAGAGAGAGAGAGAGAGAGAGAGAGAGAGAGAGAGAGAGAGAGAGAGAGAATGGAAAGTGATAGAAGGAGAAGAATATAGAGTAAGAGAGAAATAGATACATATGGAGAGTGAGTGTGTATGTTTTGGGGGTGAGAGAGAGAGAGAAAAAGAAGTAGAGACATAGGGAGATAGAGATATAGTTGGGGAGGGGGGGGTGGAGAAGGAAGAAGATAGAGATAGAGAGAGGGAGGGAGGAAGAGAGATAGATATGGAGAGAGCAAGGGTGTGTGTTTGGGGAGGTGTGATAGAGAGATCAAGGAAATATGGAGGTAGATATAAATATAGATTGTGGCAGAAGAGAAAGGGAAAAAGAGAGAGACATATATAGAGAGGGATAGCCATAGAGAGAGAGATTTTGGTGATAGAGGGTGTAACATGTTCAACCTTGAAAAAAAAAACTTTTATACTTGTCACAAATTACTAACTTTAACTAAAAATAGTAAATAATTGCACGAAATAATCCATGAGGGTTATAACTTTTCCTAATGTTCATGACTTTGGTGATCTCCATTCCTCATATCACATATGATGCATTGTTTACCTTAAATGTAGAGTATCACAAAGTGATGTTTCACATCCCTATGCATTGTATTGGAGTAAAAAATTATATGGTGGACAACTGGATCTTCTTCTTGCAGACTGAGCTACACCTTAAAACCTTCCCGACCCCTAATATGCTTACATGTTACCTTCTACACAGTTGATTTGTCAAGTTGGTCATCTGACAGCCTTTCAATGATAGTAATTCGCACATTGTAGGGTTCAGGAATCGCTTTGCAATACCTCCACCATTCATGGATTTGATTTTCCTTTTTCGTAAGGTAATCCCACCTCATAGGTTCTCTTCGTTGCTACTAAAGGTTTATGACAGTCAGTAACCTAAGTTTCTTTTGTTAATGACATGGTTTCATGCCTTCAGGGTTCCATTTGGGCCAAATTCATCGCAGAAAGGGTTTGCTCATGGTGACAACTACTCACACATCCCTACAGGAGGAAAGCATGTGATCTTTTTTCAGTCCTAGGCCAAGCTTTCACTAGTTACATGTATTGTAGAATTAATGGCCCTTTTGATCATTTGGGTTCTCGTTTGGTGAGGGGTACCTCTCAAAGCCAACCCTTTTCGCCCCTGGTTTTATAAATGCTCCCCATGTATATTTATTTTTGTTCTTATTACATTTGGTAGCGTTAGCATACCATTGGATTTCTGAACTATTTTTGCTTTGTTCTATTACAGGATGGTCTCTTGGCTATACTCCAACTTCTTCATGTTTCTCTAAATGTTTTCAAGATTAAGAGAAATGAAATTACATTGACTTCTGCACCTGTTCTTCTCTAGTCATGTTCTTATAACCACATACCATTCCAATGTGGTATTCTGGGTAGAGTTATACAGTTGTTCTTATATTTCTTTCCTTATGGCTATAGACAAATTAAGTATAGTTTCCTCTTGTCGGTCTCATGAGGACCGTGAATGTCATTTATCTATTTTGTTTCTTTGGGTGCATCCTCATTATGTTGTTGCGATTATATGTTCTTCAAGGAAACAATCCGCAAATGATTTTTGTCTTAAGTGTTTATCAATTTGTACAACAATGGTTGACTTGATGGGTTTTGTAACAACAACTAAATATTCCCTTATAAAGGTGTAGTGGGTTGATTTCAGTTGTAATAATTTTATGATTTCTTGCCATGTATAAGGGCTTGCTAATATATGAATTTTTCCAGTGTAATCATTACTTGTTCTCAGTTATATATATATATATAGACATGCTCTTTTTTGTTATGCTTTAGATTTCGATCTTCTATTATACACATATGTATATAATTATTCTTTATTATATCTTTCTGTTGTATGAAACCTTGTTATATATCCATGCATGTTAATTATTTATTTTCATGACTTCTGGATTAATACTCGTTTCCAGTATAAATAGATTAGAAGGGGTTCCAGATAAGACCTCGGGTTGCTGGTTAATCTGACTCGAACCATGGAGTAAACTGGCTCCCATGTAACCATTTTTCCACATAAGAATAATTTGAACTATTCCCATTTCCATTTATAGTTGGTTATGTATATTTTGCAGAATAGAGGTTTTTGATAGAGAAAATATAGCACATGATTCTTTTAAGATTTTCATTATTCTATTTTCTTTGACATGATTAATCCAAAATATAGGTTTAATGTTTACAATCGATTGAGTTTTTTTTAATTTAGATACTTTATTAAATACAATAGAGTGGGATCAAGTTTAAGAGAGAGAGGGAGGGAGGAAGAGGCAGTGATAGTGATAGTGATGGAGATGGAGAGAGAGAGAGAGAGAGTGATGGGGGTAGAAAGAGGGAGGTGGGAGAGAGACATGGGGAAGTATATAATGATAGAGTTGGAGAGAGAGAGATGGGGGGTCAGAGGGAGGGAGGTGGGAGAGAGACAAGGCAGAAGTATTCAACTATTTATTCATCTAAGCTTCTATAGTTCACAAGCTAGTGTTCTAAGTTTAATTAAAAATTTACATAGAAATTACATGGAAATTCATACTTCAAATACAAAATGTCTCAACTAAATTTAGTATTAATCTCCTCAGCAACTATATTATTCCTCTGCAATGTGAATGTTAGGAAGAACATACCACCCACATAATTCTATTGCAGCAACAAAGTCCAAGAAACAAGAAGAGAAGAAGCGAAGCTTCCATCAAATGTGAAATTCGGAAAGTATGCAAGTGGTCTTAGCATCCACCATCATCGCAATCATTTTAGAATCCACCCCGTTTTAGCATTCACTTCTAGAAAAAATAATCACTAATGAATGGTACAAGTATTTATGTCAGTTCAGAAATGCAGACGAATGGTACACAATCTTTTTTTCCAAATTATCTATTCTACAAATAACTTTTCCTTTCATTAACCTTTAGTAACTTTCGTCAAGAATAAACTTGGGTAAGTTTCATCAAGAATAACCTTTACCAACTAACTTTTATAACTTTCATTAAGAATAAACTTCAATAACTTTCATGAGGAATAACCTTTACTAACTCTTATCAGGAATCTATGATATCTTTTATTAAACTCATTTTGTAATTAAATTAAATTTTATGTTTTTCTCCACATATTTTTCATCAACCTTTGCCAACTTTCATCAGGAATAACCTTTAGTAACTTTCATGAAGAATAACCTTTAGTAAATTTCATGAGGAATAACATTTACTAACTTTCACCACGAATCTATGATTTTGTGATTACATTCAATTTTATGCATTTCATCTTTCATTCTCCATATTCATTATAAATTTTAAAACTAAAATTTATGTGATATTGTAAACAACACTGCAGACAACACTTGTAAACTCAATCTTGGTACTTGTTTTCCCTTATTCTTTATTAAGTTAACTAAGGTTTACGAAAAATTGATCAATTAAATTTTACAATGTTTTCACACTGCGGGCAACACTTGTAAACTCAATCTTGGCACACTTGTAAACTCAATCTTGGCACGTGTTTCCTCCTTTGTTTTTCCCTTATTATTTATAAATTTCAACACCCCACATGTTTCAACCTGTTTTGTCCTGTGCTTTCATCCTGTTTCGTGCTTTGCTTTTCTCCTTCACAAGGGTGGATTAAACACTCAGACGAAGAATATGGAAACTCAGACGAAGAATATGCTTTCCATATTCGCTCTTCATTAATTCAGTTTGTAAACTCAATGTTGCCACATGTTTCCTCCTGGTACGTCCTTGATCGATTAAACACTCAGATGAATAATATGCTTGGCATATTCTCTCTTCATTAATTCAGTGTGTCAACTACCAATAATAAACAAAAGTTAACCACTTAAAGTTCACATATATACTCCTATCCTAGAATAAAAATTATCCAACATGGACTGGAAAATCGCTTTGTTACGAAAATCTAATTAAAATTTAATCTTAAATTATAAATAATTCAAATTTAGTTTTTCTCTTTTACTTTGGATGAATTCAAATATCTTTCATAAAATTTTATATATTAATTTGATATTTATTTAGTTTTTCTCTTTTACTTTGGATGAATTCAAATATCTTTCATAAAATTTTATATATTAATTTGATATTTAAATTTAATTTTTTAATTTTTTAACATTAAATTATTATTAATAGTAATTTTTATTTAATATTAATAATAATAAGCACTAAACAATTTTACTTTAAATGAAAATTAAAAATTAATTTAATAAAATAATAAATTTTTAGTATTTTCCATAGAAAATATAATCTCTTAATCCATATATAGGGGGTAAAATTTCTCAAAGGTACACAGTATTTTTTTTTAGTCTAAATTTTGAGGAAATGTTGAACAACTTGAGAGATTTGATCCCTTTCAAGGCTTGATATATCTCAAGTTAAGTGGGTTTACACTAGTATACTGAACAATATCAAATTACAATAAAGTTTTAAGTGTAAAAAAATAAAATTATTTAATATTTTTTATCATATAAATAATTATTCAATTTATTTAAAATTTATATCCACATTAATTTAATATGTGTATATATACCAATTAATTATTCAAATGGATGAAGTTATATTGTAGTAAACAAACAAGCCTTTAGAAGTGTGAGTACCAAAACACATTTTCAATACACACCATACTTATAATTGAAAATATATTAGGAATACATGTTAGTCTTTGCTAACTATATAAATGTTAATAAAAAATATTATTAATTCCAAATAGTGTTATATAAATTGGTATATTGTAGAGCATCATTGTAAAAAATTGAACATTATACTTTACAAATTGCAATACACTAAAAAATTCAACATTATACTTTACAAATTGCAATACACCAAATTTGTGTCTTTATATGACAAATTAATTAATAGTATTGCTCACAATTATTACCATCTGCATTGTTATTCTCATTACTAATTAAGTAAGTGACTATTACCAAAGAAAACATCAACAACAAGTTGTGAGTCAAAATAGGTAGCCTCTCCCATAAAATGTAGAACTCACGCCAAACTGACTCCATGAAAATTGAAATCTATCATAATATATTTTGAATTTGGGTATTTGAAGATTAGTTTTCAATATATTTTTAAACATTATTATTCATGTGTGTAATGTTGCATTGTACCATATTTACATGTTTTCATATAATTTGTTTTAGGTTTATAGTTGAACTATATTTAGGTTTAAAATTAATCTATATATAGTTTAAAAAAATCAACCATATAAAACTAATATTAATATTAATTGTTACTTATTATTACCATATATATATCATAATATATATAATATATATATATATATTAATTAATGCTTATTTAATCTAATCATAATGATTCTCATGAAATTGACTCTACGTATAACTCAATAATCAAACGTATTGTAAAATAGTTTTTTTCTTTAACAAAAATGAGTAATATTATTAGTAATTTTGCGTCAGGTCACAACAAATACACGGAGAGTACAATTTTTAGATTCATAATATCCACATAATCATCTTGCTATTTTAGAATTGACCTATTAGCACATAACTCGACATTGTCGATAAAAGGGAATGCATTGCTACTTGGACTAGCAGTGGCATACCAAGGCTTATAAAATTGAACTTTCTTAAAATGATACTATCTTTGAAATTTATAGACTCTAAACACCCCATGAAACTTAACCCAACAAAACATGGATGGAGATAATTTTGGTTATGGAGATTGCTTTTTAAGGTTAATATCTGTCTTGACAGAAGTGTTGATAGGTTGGTCCAAAAAAGCAGGCTCAATCCAATCAAGCTTGAGGTTTGTGAGAATCCTTTTGAGAGCATCAACCTCATTCTCCAACCTTGCCTTTTGATGTTTGAGAGCCAAATTCCACTCTTTGTGTTCAATCTGGGCATGATACAACTTCCAAAATTTCACCTGTAAATCATAGTTTGTTTGCTACAACACTTTAATTTCAGAATTACGACATTGATGATCATTCGAGGTTGCATTATAATTCGAGATAGAATCCATTGATAAAAGAGAATTGTTGTGCCAAAATAAACTAGGAAAAACCCAATTGACCTGAAAGATAGATTCTAGAGTGAGCAAATGGAGATGGAGTTGACAATTTGGAGACAAATTTGTGACAATTCAAGTTAACTAGCAAACAATTTCCCAAATTCCCAACCTAAACACCACCCCAGAGTAGGATTCCTAAGTTTCCCTGAACCAAAGGCTCCCATATGATAGCAACAAGAAAATGAAAGAGAGAAAAGTACCAAATTGATATACCAAAATCCATATTGAAGAAATTTATCTTCCCATACAGAGACCAAGAAATTTCTAAATTCAACGGAGGGGACACATAGATACCTTTGATCTTAATTGCATCAAGAGACCTATTTTTCCAATGGATCATGGAGCTAAGGTCTCGTGAAGAACACTAAGATTCAGAGAAGTCTTATCACCAAATAACCCTCAAACAAAAGAGACGAGCCCTAGAATTCCAACCTGAAGATAAAGAGCCAAGGTCTTGACCAAGGGCTCTTCACATAGCAAGCCAAAGGAGATTGGTCTGGATGCCATAGTTGAATGCAGAAACTGAACTTTTTCCCAATTCCTCAACTACAGACTAAAACACATAATTACTAAATTGTTGGACACAGACTCATCCAGGATGGCACCCATTTTATCATTAATTCACCTGATTTTCCACATGATTTGTATCATAAAGAATTATTAGAGGTCTAGCTCGATGGATATTCGAATAATTTTGCCTTAGATTAAGAAAAGTGCAAGCATGAAAATAAGAGAAAACCACCTCTACATGGTGATGAGAACCATACACATCCAAGTCAAGGACATTGTTGAAGGAGGACATTTTAATTAACACAATATTTGCAACTGCATGGAAAATATGCATGAGGACCCTCCAATTGCATAAGGAAGATGTAAGGGAGGAATGAAACTCAGGAATAGGAATAAGGGAGATAAGGGTGAGGCTGAGGGAAAGAGGGGAGGGCAAGGAGAAGGGAGAGGGGAGGGGTATATGCAGCCTAAAAGGGGACATGAGGGAATTGGGAAAAAATCTTGATTTCAAACTTGGATTCAAGTAAAACCGTGGGGTTAAAATTTATGCTAAGAACAAAGACCATTGGCCCTTAGGGAATGAGGTTGAGAGTAATGGTATCATTAATACCAAGGATGACTTCTCCTAAGGTACAAGCTTTATTTTCTTCCAAATCAACTTCCAAGTTGCTTCCTCTAAGAATATTGTAGAACTCTTTAGAGAGAAAATAATTTGTCAAACTTTTTATGTGGACACAAATCTCAGAGATGGAATGGTCCTTTGGTCTTCCTGGTTTAGAAAGATACAATATTTTTATCAATGAATCCCCCAAAATGATGATGTCTTTAATACCTTTATCTTTTGCAATACTGAGCCCTTGATAAAGCCCATAAAGTTTATCATGGTTATTTATTTTCCTTCCCAATCCCCATCCATATCTGATTTCATCTATTTTCCCCACCACGAACTGGATTAATAAAGAAATCGTTCCTTCTCCCCCCTTCTACCACCCTCATTGTGTTAGAATAGTTTTTAACTATATGATCATATTATATATATTTTGTTTTATACATTTATAATTTAATAATTAGTATATGTTTTATGTGGTTGTATATTTTTCGTTTCTGAACCATATCAATGTATCTACTTAAAATCCTTGTGTCACCATCCGGAAGTGAGTAGAAGGATATTTGTTTTGGGCTCATATTTGGAGAGTGAATATATTTTCAATTTTAATTCTTAAACCGTATTATTATTAAAAAATACTTAATAATATAAATATATATAATGTGTGTGGTGTGTGTTGGTGGTGTGTGTTGTGTGGTGTGTGGTGTGTATGTGTGTGTGTGGTTGGTGTTGTGTGTGTGTGGTGTGTAGTGTGTGTGTGTTGTGTGTGTGTGTGTGTGTGTGTGTGTGGTGTGTTGTTGTGTGTGTGTGTGTGTGTGTGTGTGTGTGTGTGTGTGTGTGTGTATATATATGTTATTCATATCTCGCAAAGGTTTCTGTGAAATAAATGTCAGCCTATATGTCCCTAGGAGGATTGATTTCCAATTCTTTTATTATTACTCCATGTAAATATATTCATGATGTAGTAAGTCAGTAATGAGATTTCTAAGAAGTATATAACCTTCATACTCACTCCCTTGCATTGGGGCACTAACAATCATGGTGCACGTGCTATTTACTTCTTAGAAATCCAATAAGAAAACAAAAGCTCAAATTTGTTCAAACCCTAAAGTGTATGATAAAAGCAATCAAGTAAAGAATGTAAACCCTAAACATGCAAGATATAACTTAATAGAAAATTATTTTTGTTGATACTGTGGTTTTGTTACCAAATTTCATGAATTTATTCAAACCCTAAAGAGTATTATAAAATATAGTTAGAGAATAAAACTCGTAAACATGCAAGACATACCTTGATAGAAAATTTTTGTTTTTGTTGGTTTATTTTTTAAGCAAAAGTGAGTAATATTGAATTATATTTGCACTTGGTCACAACAAAATACATGATGCTTACATCTTCAGTATTCAGATCTATCTATATGCCATATACACCACTGACCTTCTAGACATAAAGACCCAATAATAATAATAGAGGGTAGACTCTTGACATGACTGTGTAATAAGACCCAAAAACAACTTGTAAAGGATAGACTAAGATTATTTCTACATAATTATTGAACAAAAATAACAGTATCCAACAAAATATTGGATTGTCGAGCATCTACATCATTACAAAAAGACAAAACTCCACATATTGAGCTTTCAGGAGATATTAGTCATTGTTTAGAGCTAGCCTATTGATATTGATCTCCCGCTTCCCTTTATCATCTTGGTGCTTGTCAAAAACTATTGTTGTTTCTTTGCTAAACTTAAGATCCATAAAAATATTCTTGAGGGCATCAACTTCATCAAACAAATGAGAGGATTGAAATTGGACAGTCAAAATCTTATCAGTAAGCTCAATTTGAGCATGAGAAATATGGCATAACTTAAATTACAAATCATAATTGACCTTGTGGAGTACT